>DWCF01000641.1:0-41422 GCA_018230265.1 Delias oraia | reverse complement strand
TCCGCTGAGTTTGTTTCGCCGGTTCTTCTCGGGTGTGAGTAGGTGTGGATTTAGTAGTAAAATTAATGACATTCAGACGTAATTGTAAATCCTAATTGAAAAATAGAGTTTTTTTAACGTGTCATTCCTAGATTTAGTTTCAGTTTAACTTAATATATTTTCTCAAATTTCGTAGGAGTGAATAGTTAAATAAAATTTGAACCCTTTGCAACGTTACCGACTGCTTTAGTAAATGAAATCGTATATGAATGACTAATAAGAATGTTTCAGGACGGCATTCGCATTATGGCTGGTTATGAACCTTCTGTTAGTGGTGGTACCACGATATGGGGCCTATGCGATGACAGTGCTTGGAGTTATCCTATGTGCTGCTGCGGGTGGCTATTGGGCGTCGTTACCTCACGATCCTCTAGTAGTGAGGTTGGATGGTGCCATGCTATTTTTCTCTATGGGATGGTGCTTTTGGCTAGTGCTAATAGCAGGTAATTTATATTTTTTGGCGCATTTAATTATATATATACCTACTATGTATATAATAATCCACCCACAATGTGGACAGACGACCTTATAAAGGTCGCCAGAAGAGGCTGGATGCAGATCGCCTCTGACATGTACGCATAGAGGTCCAAGGGGGAGGCCTATGTCCAGCAGTGGACGTCTTACGGCTGAAATTATTATGATGATGATGATATAATACTTCTCTCGCTTCTCGAACCTACACCTTTTAAGCACCTATGACGACTCAGCCCTTGATCTTTGAAATGAAGATTAGTTCAATTCCGACATCCGGGTGTGACACTTGCCATCTGATTTAGAGCCTTTGTTGCCTTTTTAAAAGGCTTTCGTCTAAATCTTTATTGTTATAAATGTATTTAATGGTATAAATAATACAGAATTCATATTAATTTATACCCTAAACCTTAAATAATTTATGGTAAGATATACGTTATTTTAAATAGTACACTTTTTATAAGGTCATGTCATATAAATAAACTTTTCTGCTTTAAATGGACAATTTACTAGGTTTCCTTAGTATATATTTCTGATTTCTTTAAATTAACTAAACATTTCCCTATTTTCAGGATGCATTTGTCTAGTTGTAGGATTAGTTATAGCTGTGTTAGATCTTGTTTGGCCGCATCGGTTTTCGACAGTGCTGGAAGTGGACTATGACACGCCCTATGACCGCCATGTCCTTATAGTGGACAGTCGACAAAGGGCGCGACCACAGACTCAAGCTTCGTTACCTACTAGAATTTTAAGGTAAGTCGGAGAAAATCTATTATTTTTTAATCTTTATAATTAATACGCTCTTCTAAAGATTTCGGAGGAAACTTTAACTTTGTAACTATAAATAATCATTTTTTTAAGACTAATTTTATATCAGTACCTAGGTATTTTAACTGTACCTAAAAAATCAAAGTCTAAATATTTTATTCATAAAAAATACAAAATACCACTTTTTAAACTTCAAACTTACACTTTAAGCATTATCGGAATAAAAGCTATTATTATTACTACGATCAAGTTAGCTTCTTATCTCAAGTTCTTCTTCTCAGACGATTATCATCCAAGACCCGCGAACCAGAGCGGCAAGTTTCAATGTCGATCGTGAATGAGAGCCGAGAACGTGGCCGGGATAATCCCGCCTTCCAACATGAAATACGGAAACCTAACTCTCCGTGGAGGTATCCTCTGTTCAGGCGGCAGATTGATCGGTAAAGCAATTTTTCTTATAAGCACCCTTATCTTTCGTTACTGATCATTATTCAACTAAGACCACATAAAATTTAAAATATGATATTTATCATATGCATTGCATCGAAACATTGGTTAACTGAATATATCGCTTTCCTCTTAACAAAAACTATGAGTGATAAACTTAAAATAAGTCTGAAGAGAAATAGGTATTAATTTTCTAAATATTATAAATTGCTATGTTTAATTTTTCAGTATGGATTCAGCGTCAAGCCTAGGTTCGAGTATTAACGGAAATAATTCAGGAATCAAAATGTCACCTTTAGCTACACAGTCGGTTCCGCCTCACAGGTAATTATTTTATAAAATTAACAAATATTTTATTTTATTATTATTTTATTTTTAAACCACGCGATGGAAAGACGATCTCACGAAAGTCGCGGGGAACCGCTGGACCCAGATCGCTTAAGATTGTAATAGGCGGGCGTCTTTGGGGAAGGCCTATTTCCAATGGACTTGACTGGCTGGTGATGATGATTCTTAAACATTTTTATAGCTTCATAACTTATTAACCTCAGTTCCTTTTGTAAGAAAGAACCATTTTGGATGTTATATTCATGTTTATTTTTTTTTTAATAATGATAGATATTTCAGATATAGGCCACAGATACCAGCTACAGAACGGGTGAAAGACATGTGGTGATAAATTATAATATTCTCTAAAGTGCCAACTTGCATAGACAAATTAAGACCCGTAGATAACTTTTGGCCACCAATAATATAGATTTGTAAATATGTAAATTTTTATTATAATTAGTGCTATCAACCAGTGTCATAATTTTAATTTCTTCTACTAGCTGTTACACGTAAAAATTAAGAAAAAACAACAATATCTTAAGATAAACTACTTATTACATTGTTATAAGAATTTTTTAATCTCTATTTTAAGTGGATTAGTTAATAAATTACGACACAAGTGAATACTTCGTGCCATGTTTAAAACTATCTATATCTTCATTATATTAGCTTAATGTATCTTCTCACAACACATATTTTTGACTATGCGCTCAAATATAATTTCATATGTTATAATAATGAGATTTTATATACGTTGCATTACTCTTAGAACCGTTGTGTGCTTGTCCAAACTAATTGTGAGAGTTTTATAAATGTCGTGCCGTTCTATCTGTGAACCCAGTGTTGCCAATAAATTTCACTTTAATTCGCAATAATTTTTAATTCACTCACGTGCATTAATTAATTAAATAATGCTTAATCTAATTTAATAATTATCTAAAGTCGACTCTTAAAATATCTAATACAGTAAAGGTATTAATTTTATAATAGTTATTTTTTAATTGTGATTAAACTTGTACAAACTCGTATTTAATATAAGAGTAGTCTGATAAAAGCTTCTAAAGTCATTTAGTATAGGCATGGCATAGATCTAAGTTATTTATTACCAATTGAGTTACTAAAATGTTTGGTGCAAGGAGATCTTATTTGAATGCACTGAATATAATTATGTAATTTAAATTGAAAGTATGAAAAGTGAGAAACCATATTTATTGTGATCAAAAAATAAACTTATGAAACATATTGTTTTATTTGTTCACGCTGTAATGGCAAACTTCTTTAATTAAATATTGTGCTACAACTACAACTCTTTATCCCTGGCAGTAATTTATTGTCATAACAAAAACAAAACAATCTGAAAATTATTTAATAAAAACAACACAGAATACAATTTTTATATCCATAAATGACTTAATTTAACATTACTGAGTTTGTTCTTTGACGAGATGTTCAAGGTTCAATTGGCACAGAAAAGCACTCCAATTGACAAAACCCTCTTGTATCATTGTTTCCGCTTCAGACCACAGCTTACACTGAAATTATTTAAATTACATCTATTACATACAGATAAACTTTACTTTTGCAAAGCAGTTGGGATATTCGATATTTTGTTTTTAATTATAAACACGAAACTACGTCAATAGAACTATGGAATTCTGCCCAAATTTCATGCTTACAATACAAACACACATTTATTACAGTAATATGATTGTTCAAAAATATTTTGTTTATAATATAGCGGACAAAGAACGGTGGGTCTGCTATATGGTAAAAGAACACCGCTGCCCATGGACAACCGCGCATTGGTTGTGTTGCCGGCTTTTCACGCCACTCAAGCGGCATTTTTAAGGGCCTCCGATATCCTCACTCAGTCAACGAAACACAATACAAGTACCATTTCATGTTGAGTATTCTGTGAGAATGTATTTAAACTATTACAGATCAAAACGTTGTTCTTTCTTTTACTACTAATCTGTAGTAACAATAATTGCAAAGATATGATAATATATTTTAATACGTTTAAATAATTTCCCTATAAAGATATTGTTGCTTGTATTTATTCTAAAAACATGTATTACTTACTTCAGTATCTTTCAATGGCGGGGCATGCCTTACTATCTTTTGATAATCGCCTTCAGAGAGGTTGTAAACTGGGCGAGTTTGAAAATCGAGGAACGTCAACAAATCTTGATATATTATATTGCAGTTGTCATCTTTGTTCAAGCTATGATAAAAAGAACCTTTGTTAAAAACTGTTTTATGCACTCTTGCAAGGAGCTTTTAATAAAACCTTAGGTTAAAAAAAGAAACACAATTAAGTAAATGGTGTGTTGTACATTTGTATTCTGTGGAAAACAAAAAGTTGATTCTTAAACTTAACACTGGCTATTTCGAAAAGCAGTTTTAAGTGAAAAATTAGTCAGTTGACTTCTTATAAACTAAATATAAAATTTGATTAAATTAGAACTTTTATAATAAAATACCTACACCAATAATGTTTTGTTTGATACATTATAATGGTCAGAATTAATATTATGCCCTGGAATATCGAAGTCTTTATATTGTATTCGAAGATATAATTGCGTTGTCTATGAAACTTTGATCCCACTCCACTATTTTCTTAACAAAGAATTCCGATATGTTGCCACAGCAAAAGTGTATTGACTAAGAAGATACATACACTTGAAGCATGCAGTCCATGAGATCGGTATTAATCGTGAGACGGTTGGCTCGTAGGACTTGTCTTATTTTTGGCACTGGCAGTACTCCCAAACCATTAGCATCAGCATGTAGAAGCGATTCTCTTAGTTTATCCCGATCATCCCATAGACCACGTGTTAGGTCGGAGAACACTAGAGATCTGAAGTTTCACAAATCAAACATGAAGAAATTTATAAATCCGCCTTAAAATGCAAAAAAGATTAAGGACTTTATTACAGCTTTCACATACGTAAATACTATTTAATACTTTTTACTGTTATGTGAAATGTATTTGCTTTCATAAAATAACTTTATCTGAATTTTCACAATATATCATTTTTCTTCGAAGCTTACCGAATCATTTCACGCCTTGGGCTTTTCTCCATACCGGGATCACCCCGGAAGTGGCGTATTAACGTTACAAATTCATGTTCCGTCATTTTCTCGCACATTATTTCTTTGAGAGCTTGTCTGTAAATATTAAAGTTATTTACTAACTACTACGCATTAAAAATAAAATTGGTTAAATGATTTACTGACGCTGACTATTTTGCAATAATCATTTTATATGTAGAACTCGCAAAAACTGTCTCTATTTAACTACAAAAAAATCTTTGTAAAAGACATGGCGCCTGTATTGTACAATATTTCTATACTTACTTGAAACATTTGACAGACATAAGATCTTTGTTGTTAGGCACAACGGCATTCATATATTTTGCAACAAAATTCTTGTAGCCATTATCTTGGGATGCCAAGGTGCGACGTATTTTATCCATTATTAAGGCTAAATTCGCCATGGGATACTAAAAGCAAATATTATGCGTAACCCATAAAAAAATCTATTTAACATAAATCAACAAAACTTCAGAGAAATTGTTGTATCTACGTAGAAGATTATTTAATTTTAACTTTATTTAATAATTTTTAAACACCTTAACAAGCTTAAAAATATATAATATTCGCACCCGTCGGAGAGTCATTCAGAATCATATGGGACGCACTAATTGGGCCGACTCGTGCGAAATAATACCACGGTAATACTTGAAACGGTACTTCTACTATGTTACACTGAGTAAGTGAGGATAGCGGAGGCCCTTAAAAATGCCGCTTAAGTAATGCGGCGTAATGAAGCCGGCAACTCAACCAATGAGCGAACTGTGGCGCAGTTGCCCATGGGTGGCGGTGTTCTCTTATAATATAGGAGACTCATCTGCTCCTTTGTCCGCTATAACATAAAAAACCCTTACCTCTTTCGAATTCACTTCCAAATATCGCAGCGCGTACTCATCAGCAGCTATCAGACGAAAGCAGTGTTTATTGATGATGACTTCATTCCCAATCCACATATCCTTATCGGTGTAGGCTGGTGGCTCTTTGGGAACGAAAAAATCAACATTCGGTAAGTACATCTTGTCGCGACGGAAGAATTTTCCTCCCTGAAAAATACAAACAGAAAACAAAAATTCTCATCTATAATGAAATGTTATGTTTTCACTATTGTTTTGTTGGTCTCAAATGTAGCGCGTATTTCAATATTTGTGGTGAATATTTTTTTCTATGGTCATTCATATTAATATCATGCTTATGAAAACAGGTCACATATATATACATCTTAAATATACTAGTCGACACGACATACGTCGTCCTGCCTGGTCCTGACCTACCAGTCCAATTATCAGAACCAGACGAATTAACCAGAGTCCATTTATACACCCCCAGCAATGCAAGGGCCCACAAAACCCGAAAAACACATATTAAAACTCGATTTTTGTATTAAGATAAAAAGTATAGTACTTAGAAGTAATATGGCGTCTCTTGGTTTTAAGCTCCCACTATTTTTCAACCAAATCAGTTCAACCGTTCTAGAGTTATATATGATATTGATCTATGTATATAGATTATCAAGTTTCTCCAAAAACACGTTGTTTCTTTCATTAATAGATAACAATAGAGAAAAAATACTGCTGTTATCATTGTCTTTGGTTTAGAAGTAGACTGATTAAATTGCTGCTTTATTTGAATATTTATGTATCTCCGCTACAGTAATACACTAACCGTAAAGCCAGAATTACGTTCACCAAGCTCAAATATGCCGATCGTATCGTCACATAAGAAATATTTAATAATAAAATATCGGCGTGCATCTTCCGGATTGTCAGTTATGAGGCGCGCGGCAAAGCGGAGCACGTGCGAATCAAAACCGACGCTGTAATCAGTACAGGTAAATAAATAAAACAGTAGCCATGGACTAAGAATTGACCAAATTTGAAATTAATTATGTTTTCTCACGTGAGAGCCGCGCTAAAGCATATTCTGTAGCACTAATTGGGCCCGCTCGTACGAAGTGATACCACGGGCTCACAGTAAACTCAGCGTGAAATGCTAGTTCTACTTGAAACGATGCTTCTACTATGTTTCATCGATAGAGTGAGGATATAGGAGGCCCTTAAAAATTCCGCTTAAGTGGCGTAAAATATCCGGAAACTGACTGTGGCGCGGTTGTCTCAGGGCGGCGGTGTTCTCTTACCATACCATTACGTTACGTTGCTCGCTATACCATAAAAAAATGAAAGCTATCGAATGATTAAATGAATACCGATCTTTATGAAGAAATTTAATGAAATCTTTATGAGGCGGTTTGGGCTCGACAGTGCGACAATTTTCAGCTGAGTCGTCGTAGCTTCCGTAACCATTCCACGGCGGGAGTTGACGGTCTGCTACACTCGTACTGACACACTCTGTGCCCTCGTCTTTCGGTATTGGTAGTGGGTTGAACGAATCTATGTTAAAATACATATTTTAGCAAGAAACCATTATTTTAGATGTGATTGCTTTAAGTTGTTAAGTAAATAATTATATAATTCACAGAAGTAATAGATTTTAGTTATGTATATATTTACATTTATATAATTCACCTTAAGGTATAAATAACTGACAATATCGCAATATGTTAATAAATAAATAAAATTCAAATATTGGACTTTCCACAAGAATGGGTTAATGTTTAGGATTTAACGAGTTATAAAGATGATTTTAGAATACTTGAATGTATTACCCGCGTACTACATGATTAAATAAAGAAGTCTACATTAATTTTAATTTAAATTTTAAAAAACATATAATGGACAATTTAAAACTGTATAATTCTCTTAGCTATGGAATCATCGGTTTGAAATGTAGTCTTAGTACCTAAGACTTATAAAACTACTTTTCACATTATACGGTCTGAATTTTTTAACCCAACTTCATGCGTCATATTGTTCGAACCACTGACCAAAACCATAAGTGACTCTATAGTACTCTTTAGTGAAGGGATCACAATCCGTGAGTACAACTTTCCGTCCGTAGATGTTCATCATCGCGCCAATGCTCAAATCCGCTGGACTATAGGACGGGCATTTTGGACCACCAGTCATTTCTACGTGTGAAGGAATTTTCTGAAAACAAACCACGTAGCTAAATAAGCTTCCCACGAAGCAAGAGGTATCGGCTTCGTTCCACGGTCCGAAAAAAAAATTAGAATTAAATTTATAATTTATTCGGTCTTTGGAAGGGCTTAATAGTGGCCCGGCGAATGTCTTTACACTGTCGCAGCCGTGGAAAAGCCATGTTAAAGCATATGCTGATATACTAAATAGGCCTGCTCGTCCGAAGTGATACCACGGGCGCACAAAATACCAGCGTGAAATAGTACTCGTACCTACTGTGTTTCGCTGAGTGAGTGAGGATACCGGAGGCCCTTGAAAAGCGGCTTAAAAAGCCGGCAAAAGCCCGGTTGTCCATGAGTGGCGGTGACGGGACCTCTATGGTCAGAACCAAAGAGGTCCCGTCCGCCCCGTTGCTCGCTATACCATAAAAAATAATCCCTAACTTCTTGATTATTGCCCGTAGTAAAATAATAACTATCAGACGTAATTTGATTATAGTATTGTAGAGTACATATTCATTAAGATTGGTGCAACAATTATAGAAATAAATTACCCTCGGAAGACGCATTCTCCTTAAAAACATTGGCCCGGCTTCCATTCCAGAGTTTGGAGGCATTACCTCCTTAATCTCAATCGTGTCATCGGCTAAAAAGTAATGTATCTCCAAAAAGTGCATTATACCGAACTCCGTTTCTCTATCATCCCAATATCCGTGAAATCTGGAAAATTAGTAATTATTAATATGGAAAAACGGTAAATTTATTTGTTAATGATTTCGTATATACTTTCGTATATATAAAAAATAATACTATATGCTCATAATGACTTTTAAGAAACCTATTTTATTTATCATATAAAAGTATTTATGTATAACTTCTACGTCATATACATCTAATGAATGTCCTACCTTAAAACTTGTCTATCAAAATCAAGGAACTGTCGGAACGGTCGATGTTTTGGCGGCTTTCCTGTTTCCGGTGCTCTCTAAAACCGAGAATATATCATTCTCATTTCAGATTTATAACATAGAAACATGAAAAATCTTCAGTAAAATATAATTTACCTCAATGGCATCCGGCCAATTTATCGGATCGGGAACATTTATACCCAAACGATTCATGTATACCCTCGTAAAGTTATCGCAGTTGACAATCTAATGAGATGACATAAAGATTTAGTAAAATATATCCAACCTGATTTATAAAATTCACTTAAATCAGATTTTTCGTGGAGTATTCTGTCTGGTTTTTGCAACAATAAATACATTGTAACAAGAAGGAGACAGAAACTGTTTCAAATCAAGTAACTTTAAATAAGGCTTAAATAAGACCTTACTATTATAGGAAATTATATTAAAATTTGAAAGAGCATCAAATAATTTAAACAGTATTACTCTTTGGTCGTAACCTCGTTGGACTTATCTATGGATTGTACCAATGACAACATAGCTACAACTAATCTTCTTAAAGGTATCTTATCTATTCTTATTTACCTTACATTTTATTCATAAATTGTTAAAAATTAAAACGACCATACCTTAAAAACTTTGCCGAAGAACGTTACTTCGCGACCGATATTCAAATCCAAAACATCGTAGTAGCAATCATAACTAAATGGTAAACGAATCCGTTGTCTACTTATAAGCGTACCTGGAAATGAATCAAAAAGTTATTTCATCTTCGCACATTAGTAATTTAACCCTTTATTCAATATTGTAAACACCTTGGCTGAGTCCACTATTCTCAGTTTTAGGCTCCATCACTTTAATTGTGCCATCTTCTAGGAAGAAAAATATTTCCACTTTTCTTAGTATATGTGAGCCTGATTTCATCTCGTGAAGCGATTGTTGGAAGAAGGCTTGAAAACGTAAAATCTGTTGAGAAAAATGCCAAGTCTTCGTCTAATATCAATTAGATTATACGTCCCGAATATGAATTTAATAACACTAAATAAATTATTTAAAAAATTAACGCAAGCATTATTGCCGTTGGTATAGAAATTCATAATAATAACAAATTATTTAGAAATATGAAGATGAAATTATTTAGAAAGATGAATTAATAATGCTATTTCGTAATTTTACTTACATTCTTGTCATACATTATCCAAGTAGGTAAGTCTGGAGCTTGCTTACGACAGTACAACGATGGTACTCGATTACCTGCTTCCGCTTTATCAACTAACATATTTACTCCGCCGATAGATGTAAATACGGGACGAACTCCAAAGCTTGTTTTCCCTATCTATTTATAAATTCAAATTATATGTTTAAAAAACATTATAAAGACCTTAAATAGAATGTATACAAACTACCGCGAATAAACTTAGAGACCTTAGGTTAAATTATTTAAGTTTCCTATATAAAATCATTAAGAAAGATTTCATTAATAGCAAAGTGATAGTAAAGTAAGTACCTAGTGATTTTATAGTACTTTATAAATTGTAGCCGTTTATATATAATCTGTATATGTAAGGTACATGATGTAGACAAATTGAGAAAGTTTTAACAAAGGCATTAAATTAGATTAACCTTGATGGTGTGTTGGATGTATTTATTGTTAATATTTGCCCAAATGTAGACTTTAATATTATCATCATTAAATGAATTACATACCAGAGTATTAGTGCCATATCCTGGCAATAAAGGTAAACGCGGATTTCGCACAGACATTTTTAAATTTTAAATTTTTCTAAACAATAAAATCTATACAAATATTATAGCACAATAAATTGAAATATCTAAAGTAAAAAGTGTTCAAAACCATTCGAAGTCAATATTCATCTAATAATCGTTACCATGGAAACTATGTACTTTTTGCCAAATATAAAGTAATTTTATTTATGTAATTTGTAACCACTACCCTAGTTTATTTCGATAAACTTATTTGACCTATATTTGGGATTGTAGTAGGTTATTGCTTTAATTATAACTATTTATTTAATAGCTGATCTTGATTGATTTGAATTGATTGATTAATTTTAAACGAATTCACAATAATGTGAAATTTATGTAGTGTTTAATTTTCATGAATCAATAAATTTATTTTGGAATGAATAAAATTTTTACTATAAAATATAACCTATTTCAATGTGTTTACATGATGCAACAATATTAAATACATGGAAGTAATTCAGAAATTTGTTTTTATAAATATAGTATGTTTATCCAAGAACAACGTTTGCGAGACAAATCAATGGGAAGAATAATTCTTAATCTATCGGTAAATTATATCTTTAAAATATATAATACAAGTTCTCGCGAGGTGTGGTCACAGGCCTGAGGGATCTATGCCGTTAGCTTGTACTACCTTGACAGCCCTTCAAGCGGAGGGAAGGTGCGCGCCCTGTGGAATCAGAGCGGTGATTTGGTTTTGGCCCAAAGAAAGGAGGGTCGGTAATGACCCACCGGGTGAGACTTCCGGATAATTTGAAAGAGGCCCAGCGGACGAAACTGCCCTTGTATGTGGTTGCGAGGATGACTCTCACGCGGAAGCTGTATCAAAGAAAGAAAGATATAGGATGGTCAAGTTAGGGAGCGGGACTGCAATGGCGATGAATATGCGGGAATCAAAGGCGATGAATATGCGGGAGTCTTGTTGTCAAACGATGTTTGACAACAAGTTTATATCCCGACTTTTATGACTTTTGTCCACAGGTCCATCTGGATGGTGGCGTTCCTCACGTAACGCGGCGCTTTCACTGTGCGTTGGAGTGTGTTTGGAAATAAATTGTAACAAGATTTTATGCTAAAAGTATTAAAGTTATCTTGTGCGCGTTGGCTAAAAACCTTGTAGCTAAACCGCAATAAATAAAATTAAAAATAGTTGTGCCTATTGACTAAGACTGACTTTGACATTCCTAAAAAGTTTATCTCTGGTTGTTTAAAAAGATCTGACGTTGGGATCAAAATAAACAAATTTTATTTTATTTCTACTGTATAGATTGTTTATTTAAATATTAATCAATTCTTTAAAATGATTGATATAAAAAGTAATATACGTTCCTTTTTTATTTTTAACTCTAATTTTGGGCCCAAAGAAGGAGATGTAAGCTATCTATGTTTATGTTTAATGTTAGCAAAATGTTGTTCCCTGGCTATTGTAATTTCTTTGGCCTGTTTTTAGGAATTAAAAAGAATTCTGTTTTTCTATCCGAGTCAGACAAATTACGATATTCAAAAAACTCAAGTTGGTTTATGCGAAGCTGTGGTTAAGTTTATGACGTATGTAAAACATTTTTTTAATTTAATAGATGGTGTGAGAAACATATTATTTAGTCTTCTAATTCAATTTTTAGAACATTCTCATCAAAACATTGTGAAGCATTGCAGACTCAATCTAAAAAATACATCTTTTATCAACCAGAAAAAGATTTTTGGATGGTTCTAGTAAGTAGCTGTAACTGCTTAGTTATATTTGAATTAACCATGTGAAAATTTAAAATTATAAGTTTTATAGCTTTTTGACATTAAAACATCATATTTAAGTATTAATTCAAAAATAATTAATTTACATAGTATTTAATGTTAATACATAAATTTACTAAGAATGTATGAAGTGTGTAATTACCTTAAAACAATTCTTTTCTGCAGGTCATCTACTTACCATATGCAACAAAAATTCCTAGGGACAACAAGGATGCAGTAAGTTCTGAATAAATAGTAAAAAACATGAAATTATCTTTTAACCAATATTGTTTTATATTGTGTTTTATTTAGGTTGAACCAGCAATAATGACTGACTTCATGGTGTCATCATACAAAATGTTTAGAATGTTTGTGGGGCTGTTCAAAGATATTGCACCTGAGGAAACATATGCAATATGTGAAAAATTTTTTACTCCTGTAAGTAAATATTTTAATTATGAAACAATAACTCTGTGGTATTATGATAATTAATGTATCATTGTGTTTTCAGTATATCACCAGTAGTAATATTATAAATGATCTTAGTAATGTTATACTGGGTATAAATTATTTACCTCTAGAAAAAAAAACATTTTTTAAAGTAATCTGTTTCATTGATTTACTCGAAGTTAATTATCCAGACTTCAAATGTATTTCATTTGTATACAATGATCAGCTTATCTGGTAAGTCTATAGTTTTATCAAAATTTTTATTTCTATGAGAATGAGAATAAGAATGATGATGATTTTTATTATTGTAGGAATGGCTTATGTAAAGATGATATGCTTACATTATATCAATACATGGTACATAATCTGCTCCCTAAACAAGTAGAAAAAGAAATTCAAAGCGGTGCTGTGATGGCAGCTGAAAGACATGGTCGTTTTATAAGTCCACCTGATGGAATTCATAATGAGGATGATTTACTTCAGCTCAGCCAAGTTTATTTAATGAGAGAAGATGATAATGAAACAAAACCCTACTATCTTGTAATTTATAGAACATTGAGTGCTACTGTCAGCTTTACTGTAGATGGTATAATAATTTTTTTTAAATTACTTTTTTAACAATTATTAGTGTTGATTTTTTTTATTTTTCTTGCAGTCAACACAAGGCTGGACCTGACAACCTTTCGATTACTTGATACTTTCATTGGCCCTCAACTTTATAGTATTGCTTCATTTATTGGACATCAATGCACAATACATGCTATGCAAAATGCCCAAATAAGCTCTACTGATCACAAGTTTTTGTATTTTAATAAACTTAACTTGGCTTTGAAAACATCTGTAAGTTCTTTTATGGTCATCCATAAAGTTTTATTTGTGTTCAAAGACATATGCAATATTTGATAACTACTTTTAGATGCCATCAACCAGCATAACTCCATCAACTGCTGTCAGTCCAGAAGTTTTAAATATAATTGCTGAAACTCACAAAAATTTCAAAAGGTTATATTTATAGTGTAATACTCACATTTTTTGTATGAATGATTTATAACTTTATTTAATTTAGTGTTTTTCTAACAGATTTGGAAAATATGGTGAAATAGTTATTAAAACACCAGATGAATATTGGATAACTGGAAAGTCTTCAAATGATAGAGAATTTTATGTAGTTATGCAAAAAAACGCCAATTTGAAAGAAATTGCAGGTATGATTTGAATACAAATCTTCCTAAAAATATTAGAACCTGATATCTTTACTATCATTGTAATTTTCAGATGAAGTCAAAAGGATATGTGAAATGCAAATGAAAGGAATTTTCTTTTATCCCATGTGAATTAAAAATACTCTTGTATCAAAGTAATATATTATGGATTCTTAAAACATTCTACATTTTTCACATGTTGAACTATAGTAATTTTATATAATGTTAATCACTTGAAAGCTTCACATTTCTTCTGTTAAAAATTTTGTTATAAGTTTTAATCACAAGATATCTATTTTCATATCCCCATGCAAAGAGGACTAATATAAAACATACAATACCAATAATGAAATGTATTAACATATTAGTTTGAAACAGTTTATCTTCAGAAATTTTGCATATAATACCTGTTACAGTTAAAACTAGTAAAAAAAATTTACCAACATATAGACCTTCTAGGGGTTTATAATTACTATCTTTATATTTTTCATTAATGAAATGAATGCTATGGATTATGCGAGCAAACATATTTATACAATTTGATATTATAAATCCAACTGGGCCAAATATGTAGGTAAAAATATATGACAATATAAGAAAACTTATTGAAAAGAAAACCATGAGATAATTATAACTATTTAGTTGATTACTTGTCATAGTAGCAAAAGTGTAGCACTCTGTAATGCCATTTATGGCCAACAAAAGAATTGCCAAACAATGACTTCTAAGCAATTGAGCAGGCAAACCACTTGAAACAAATGCCATTCCACCATATAATGTAAGTAATGTCTTAGAATAACTTTGACCAAATACAAGCACAATCAAACCTATAGAAGTCACTGTTTTACAAACCTGTGATAGCACCGTACAAGATTCTTGAATTTTGTATGGATCTTGCTTATGGAGTGGCAACTCACGATTGACCATTTGTGTAAAATAAAAATAACTGCTATCTTCAATTGGTCGAAAAATAAATCTTGCTGCTAAACTACCAAGATTATTGACTACATCATATATAGCTTGCTCACTAAAAGACATAATCGGGCTTACAGACATAACATATTTTTCTCCTTCAGTTAACAATTGCTTAACAAATCCCTGCTTGGCAAAGCTCACTGTGAGAGTACTCAACTTTGTATCAAATGTTTCATTGAATGAACCCAAAGACTTGGGTAAAAAATCCCATATAGATGTAAAGTTAAAATCATCCATATTTGTATACAATTTTTCCAAAATGCTTTTTGGAACTAACCTACTTTTAAGTGCTGCTTTTGAATATAGGGGCTTATTTTTAATATACCAATAAAAAAAACAATAATATCCAATGACAATAACTGCAATACTTCCCACTTGTGCTATTGAAAATGCTACTAGAGCTATTGATCTATCATAAATAATAATTGAAAGAAACATTACTGTTCTTACAAATATATGTACTGTGTCAAAAATAACTTTTAATTTCACAAAACAATACAATTGAGCAACCAGAACTAAATTAGTTGCACACAATTCTAAAATGCAAGAAAAAGCAACACTCCAACATCCAAATATATACTGAGCTTCAAGCTCTGGGTGGCCTAATGGCAAAACATGCAACCAAATATACACAAATATAGTTGACAGGATACAACTTGTTGGTACTGACAGCCAAGTTTGATTAATTATTTGTGTCCATGTGCAGTTATCTTTTTCCCCTAAACAAGCTCTATAAAAGGGTTCTCTGCTGAGAAACAATATGGTACTTTCTAATAATAATAATCTAACATTCATAATGCCAATTACATCATGCCCAACATTACGTAGGACCCAAGCATTTATGATAAATGTCATGCATCTAAATAAAATTTGAAGAATTATATTAAAAGAAGCATTCTCGAGACTGCTCATCAATAGATTACGACCCATTTTTACTTTACTTTGTTTATACACTGACAGTTATACTTTCGGAAGGAGGAGTTGGTATACTGCGTTTCACAACATGTATCTTTTTATTTGACAAGCATATAATAAACCAATGATCTTCATAAGTTATAGATATTTTTTTAAAATGTTCATTTGAACTAAACGCAACTGGATCTACACTGAAAATATAAAAGAAATACTTTATTATTTATATAACATGGCATATTGTAAATGTGTAAGAATACAAAATTACCTATTGGACAAACTAAGCAGATCAGTGACTATGGTTGCAACACGTTCGTCGTTTTCAAGCTCTCCACCAGATTCCAGAACGGCACCATCTTCTGTTAAAATTAAATATCCCAATTTGTCTGGAATTTTTTCCATTATGGCTGAAATTATTATACTTAATACTATAGCATATAGATAAGATTGGTGACATGAATATAATGTGTTATCTTACCTTCCACAAAACTCATTCGAATTGCGAGCACTTTCAGAACAAGTAATAAAATTGCTTTTGTCAACGCACAAGAATTATAGAACCAAGATTATTTTCGTAATAACAATAATAATTCACAGATTACAATAGTTGTTATATTTTATTATCAACAGAAACTTACGTTCGCTGATCTGTGTTTATCGGCCGATAGACTGTTCGACTAGTTACAGAAAAATATTTTTAACAAAATGTAATAATTTTTTTTATGGCCATTTTTATAAGTCTATATGAATAATATTTTAGATAAATTATTATATTATAAAAGTTTTTCGATTTAAATGTTTCATCATGTTAAAAATGCTTCATCATTTCAGCCGTAAGACGTCCACTGCTAGACATAGACCTCCCCCTTGGACTTAACAAAGCTTACGAAATCATAAAATTACTAAATTAATTTTAACTCTAAACAATGGACGTACAAATCCTTTATGGGCCATATCCCATGATTAAACTATAATATTTCGTCTAGTATTAATATATTATATATATATAAATTGAGTTTTGACAATCAACATCTGAAGTTGACTATTGTCTCGGGAAATTGGTTATAATTTCTAATGAAAATATTTTTTGTGATGCAAGCAATTGTAATTTATTATTGAATGCTTTTCTGCTAGTTCATTTCAAATTAACAAAACCAAGTTTTAATTTGTGAATTTTAGTTAATTGAATCTTCAATTTACGTTACACTTAGGTCAGTATTTGAAAATATTGTTAGATTTATTTGTGTAGAGACCGTCATGTGTTTAATTAATATGGTTTGTAAAATAATAAACATATGTGTTAATAAAAAATACTTATAAATATCTTAATAATTTGGACAATTGTCCAAGATAAAAGAGTTTTAAGGATCAAAATTATACTTATGCCAGAATTAGCATATAGTGTCCAATGTAACACTACTAAATTACTTATACATAGAAACAATTTCAGATTGATATGTTAAGATTTCGTAATAAAATGGGTACAGAACGCAGTAAGGAATGGCGTTGCTTAATGTGTTTACATGTTCGTACGGGAACTATGCTCCTTGGATCATGGCATTTGGTAAGTATTAATAATAATATAGACAATATAGGTAAAATAAATTGAGTTTTTTTAGTATTTTTACTTTTTTACAATCATTTTAAAAGAAGATGTTAAATTTAATTTTAATAAATAAGTGAAATGGAAAAACACAAGATACAATTTTGTAATGGTGTTATTCTTGAGAATAAATTCTACTTTTGGCAGGTTCTGCATTTACTGGCTCTAGGATTTGTGGCTGCAGTGGTGAGGGACCCTGCTTTGATAGAAGACTTTGAAAGGGATCAAGAATCTTTCGTAGATTGGCATGATGTTGGATCTCCATTACCAACTGCTCTACCAAATATTGAATCACCTTCTAGTGCTTACTCTCAGTATGCCATAAAACAAAAAGAACGTAGTTTTATTTACAGTAAGATTTTTATATTATTTACCTAAGGCAAGGTTTACATGAGGAAATAAATATAGCATCTTAATCGATAAATATTATATTAATGCATTATGTTAATGTCTGTTAATAAATTAACAGGAGTGACATGTAATGTAAAGTTTTATGTTATTTATGGGCTTTTACTAGATGACATAGATGTTGGTGCTCTGGTGACAGTATGCTCTCTGGCCATCACACTTATGCTGATTTATGGAGCTGCTCGTGGCAAACCAGCCCACCTCTTACCATTCTTCTGCCTACAAATATTCGACTTTGCTATTACTGTGTAAGTTAATAATTTTTAATATGTCACATTAACTAAGTCAAAAATTATAGCTACTATTTTAAAACTATAATAATTTAATAAATGTTGGGTGTGTCAGTTATTGTGTCCATGGACAGGTCACAGATATAGTCTAGAAAGTTTTGAGACTAAAACTGTAGGTTAAAGATGAATAATACATATGACGACAGAGATGACCAGATGGTGTTCTCGCCGATAACTTGATTTAATCTTTACATGAAAATAAACATTTAAACACTTAATAAACATGCAAACTAAATAGTGTTTCTTGATTTGGTGAAACGGGCTATTCTCAGCGATTTGAAGGCTGAGCATCTATTTTGCGTGTGATTAAGCTGATAGATTCGTGCTGGATGAGTGACCAAACTGGTTACAATGATTCTAAGACGTCAGTTTTAATAAGAATTAACTCGTCTATTTTTTTTTAAATTTTAGATTGACGGGTATGGGCTATCTTTGCTACGTGAGATCTATTGATCAACTGGTAAGAGAGGCTCGCCGTGTGCCGTGGCGTACCCAGCTGCTGTCACTCCCAGCACCTGCCCTTGCGTTTGTAATTCTGTGCTCATTCATGTTCGCCATCTTTATAAAGGTAAGAAGAACGTAGAGATTGTCTATTGTTTTTAAATTAACTTCATTTGAACTATTAAAAAGCCTGTTATTACTTAATTTTAATTTTGCTTAACTTTCGTCGATAAGTAAAATCATATCCTGTAAATAGTTAAATATGTCGATGCAATAAAGTCTACTGTATTATTATTACTTCTTGTGTGTATTATTGTCTGTTATGCCATCATGCCTGAACCACTGAACAGATTTCCATAATATTATACCAAAGTATGTACAAGCATAGACTAACTTTTATTTCAAATCTATATGGAGGGTATCGCGAGAGAAAGATTTTACTTATGCTTAGGAGAAGAAACTAATGAAAAAAAATGTATATTTGTCCAGGCTTACTTCATCAACATGGTATGGCGTTGCTACAAGTACCTAACAATGCGTTCTCACGCCCTGACAACTCTGACACCATTTGTGATCTCAAGCGAGGGATCTGTTAGTCCCATAACGCCATACAGTCGCCCCCTTGCTCCGGTGCCACAGTACTCCAGCCTTTTACCCGATTACGAAGAAGCGGTCAAACAGACACCACCGCCCTCATACCGCGCTGCAACACTCATGGCCTCTGTCAAGCCTGCCTTGACTGTGGTAAGTTTTCTTTAAGTGTTCATATTTCACCAATCTATCTATACTTATATTATAGGTCTCGCTTCGGGAAGATTGCCCGAGGCGGTTAAGAAGTTGCAGCTTCCATCCCAATATTTAAGTGCAAAGTGAAGCAATATAAAGCAAATTACTGATATAAATTAGCATAATCTTATTTTTCGTTTCGTAGTTGCGCGTATTCAAATCACGTAGTTTTATTATTATATTATACCTATATAAAATTAAAAAATTTCTCCCTTTTTCAAGCTTCACGTGATTAATGGACATCCACTTATCATAATTGAATTAATTAATTTCGAATAGTGCTTAAACTATATGTAGTTATTTAGCGATAATTAAAAATATTGTTTTTATTAACAGCCAGTGGAAGGGAAGGAGACTCAGCAAATGGAGACTCCACCTCCAGCTACCACATTCGTGGTGCTGCCACAGCAAGGCTTTCACGCACCTGTCTAAGTAGTTAAGTTCTTATTGACTTAATAGTCCAATAAAAACTCTAAATCTAAATGAATGTAGTTGCTTATATTAACTTGATCTGTTTTGTCTCGTTTTTCAATAACATTTCCACTCTAGTGAGAAAGTGACAACGTTCGATAAAGCAGCATCTATATTACAAAAGTCATAGAGGAAATCTTTATACCACTTAGGGTGTGTTAAATGGTCACACTTCTTTAAAATTATATTTTTAAAGATCCTTATGCACTGTGCCATAGAGACTTTCTATAGTCTATGCAAAAATCTCATAAGTTGTTATTTTTGTCATTATTTTTTCTGGCTCATTAAAATTTAAGCAATTTTGAGCACATATAAAGTTTTTTAATGAATTTTCTGTGTTTAATTTAAAATTAATTTTTTTTCTCTCTCTTCTATTTTAAGTACTTTTTTGTTATTGTTTTTAAAGTTTAATAATATTACAACATTAGAATATCAGTGACATATATTGGACTGTTTTGTCAAATTATTATTTATAAGTTTTTGGTGTTAGTTGAAAAGTTTGTTTTTTATTTGCTGAAATAAACATGAACTACAGTTTATGATATAAATATATTTGATTTTCATTATTTTCGCACACTGTTGTGTAATATGAATGTAGTAAGTAGAAACCACATAGCTAGGATAATATATTCCTTTGGACTAGAAATCCTTAAAAAGTTATCATAAGTATAGAAAATTGGTTAGGCTTGATTTTGATTGGAAAATTGAAACGATCAAAATCATGATAAAATTAAAAAATATATATATACAACAAATGTCAGGATTATTGTTATAAATAGTAAAATTAGCTGTTTCTTCGAAGTTTAATATATTATACAATAATAAAAGTCAAAGTATTAAAAGCTGAAAATATAAATACATTCCAAAAGGCAGATACGATGCATTATATGTTTATGGTTTATATTTTTATGTATTGTGTAATCGCTTAAAGTATTAACCATACTTACTATATAATTCCTTGCAACTTTTCATTTGTTTTTTATTTCTTCATAATAGTTATAGTCTGTATTTTAAGTTTTCATTGGTATCTAATGTAATAATAATTAATTGAGACGCCTCAATAAGGCTTAGTAGTTTAAGAAGTTACACTTGAAAAAACAAATTCAGTTTGATAGAAAACAAAATTATATCATAGTTTTGTTTGTTGGAAATTTCAATTTATTGTAAGTAACACTTATATTCTATAATTGTATAATGACAATTTAAGTGCTACGAGTTTCATGATTGCCGCTTTGTTCGTTCCTTTTTAAAAAATCAAGATTTCATTCCGCCTACTTTTGAAGAAATCTCATAATTCAATCTTCAGTTTAGAACTTTATAACACTATTCGAAAGAAATCATAAATCAATATTTTGTTCTTATATTTTAATATTTCGTCCTTATTATTCCATTATATCTTGCATTTCCCGTAGTTTATTACGTGAGTAGTTCCATAGCGGCCTATGCTCAATGAAATTGTAATTCCTGATTCGAACATAAAAACATTTTACTGCTATAACCTTGCATTTTTTCAAGTTTGTTTCTTTTTAAATTGTATAATAGATTATAATAAGACATTAAATTAAACGTGTGTGTAAATTATAAAATCAAATAAATCGTTGCTGACAATGAGCTTGTGTTTTGACTTATCATCACAATGGCCATTATTCACATGTTATTGTTATGTAGTTATTTTAAATAAATATATTACCATATTATTTTTTTATTTAAATTAACTACGTAAATTTAGATTATAAGTAAATATAAAGTTGCTTTCCCTAAATTTGCATTTATAGCTACACATAATTCATACTCTCGAACAGATATTACAGACAAAGCTGCATACATTTCTCCGTGATTAACAGTCACCTATTGTTTACATTTTCCCACACATACTTCTTGTATGTTGACGAATTTCTAAGTAAAATGCAATCGAGGCGTTGGTTTTTCGATCTGCAATTGCGAACGGTTAGGAATATAGAAAGGTCAAAGTGATGAAATTAATTTACAAACAATGGTCGGACATGCGCGCCTGCCGTTAGCTGTCTCCTTTTCCCGCGGCTCTATTTATATCGACGACTCACCCACCGCGCTGCGCTTTACTCACGCATGCGCTTGTGCACTTCAAATACAGAAAGTGAAAATTGCACATCACGGCAACGTTCGGTGCAGGGCGCCGTAATACATTAGTGTACTGATAGCGCTAATTAGTGGCGTGCGGGACTTTCCGGTCGCAATAGCCAGCGGTTCACGAGAATGGCCGATGCCTCATCGGCACCGGTCTCCATCGCTGCGCTAAACCCTGACGCATCAGCTGTTTTGACGGCGACCGATCCAAGAACGTGACACTACTCGTTAGCCCACAGCGAGTTGCCGGCGCGATGGCTTCCACTATGCAACTGGAATTCACACAGGCGATGACGGACTTCAAGACCATGTTCCCTGATATGGACGACGACGTGATTGAGGCGGTTCTGCGCGCCAATCAGGGTGCGGTTGATGCAACCATAGACCAATTACTGGCCATGAGCACTGACAACCAGAACGAGCGGTTGCGCCTGGAGATCGAACGCGTGGAGAGCAGCTCTCCATCGCGCCGCAAAGATCGGCGGGCGACGCGCGCACTGGACCACACAGACGACAACGATACCACGGCACTTGTGTAAGTGCTACTCTCAAACAAAACTAATATATATATATAATAACTAAAAATATATGTAACATTCAAACATCGTTTTTTATTGAAACGGTGAAAAACGAGTAGATGGCCCATCTTCCTCCAAGCGAACCCATAGACACCCTTGTCCTTACCAGGCCGCGTGTGCGCTGCCGGCTTTTAAGAGATGGGTATGCTATTTTTAAAGGTCAGCTAGCAAATCGTATCGGTGTACATAGTAGTTGTATACTTTAATATTGTTATTGTTGCAGTGTGATAAATTCAATTTAATCATCTATTGAAAAAGAATAATATTTATAATGTCTAGAATACTACTACAAGGAAGCAATTATTTACAGTTAACGGTTGTACTGTATTTTATCACATATATATTAATGATACGTTTCTGTTTATCTATTCCTTGCAGAGACGTAGAAGACGATTCAGTGCCGCTGGCGGTGCGCAAAAAATGGGTTCCAAGAATGTTAGGTCCGTTGCCGCCAATGTTCCTACGAATCCCTCCAAACACCGACGCAAGGATAGATTTGAATCTCGAAATGGACGATGACCGCATCGCAACCTTCCTACAAAACGAAGAGTTCATGGCTGAATTGCGATGGAACCAGGAGTTTATCGCCGCACTGGACAGCGAGCAGGGGAATAAAACGAAATGCCACGACGACGAAGCCGCGTTCAAAGAAAGACTGAAGAATATGGGCAAGCGTAAGTGATAAACAATTATCATACAATTACTCACGAACGCCGGTTGATCGTAAAGATTCTCGAACCAATTCTAGCTACTGCGGACGCAGTTGGCGCCGGCGGCACCATTGTATTCAAAATGCAATCTTTACTGAGACCTTATTTTATTGAATCGTTTCAATTCAAAGATTGGAACTTAATGTTTAAATGAAATATTTCTTTTATTACACCTTCAACTTTAAAACATCTGTGATGTGGTCTTAAAAAGTACTTACCTATACATATAACAACCACAAACTCTTGGGTTGTAAGCAGATTTATTATTGAAAAATATATCTTTTTATTGAAATGATGTCAAATGAGCAGGAGGTTCATCTAGGATATGCGGTCTTCCGCACATGGATTCTTCTAGCCCTTGCAGGTCCGCGCGTGTGTTGCCGTCCATTCATGGATAGGTACGCACTTTTTTTGAATGAGCCAAATCGTATTAGTTTAGAAATACCTCTGCAGAAAGCTGATTCCACATAGTGGTTTTATTGTGGATTTACATTGTTGAAATAATAACAATTGTATTTCAGTATCACGGAAAAAGTTCGCTCAATTGTCGCGAATGTTCACTCGTGGAGGGTCACGACGGAGCGGAAGCGCCAGGGCTCCGCCCCGAGGTCCACCGGATAGTCTTCTCTTACAAGAGGAGCACAGTGATGATGAGGAGAAATCGCACGCACAGAACATCAAAATATAATTAATCATGCTATTATTACGCGCTTAAAACAAGACTAGATAGCTTTATTTCGAGCTGCACAAGGGTTTGCAAAAGACTGGGGATAGATTAATAAGAATGGATTTGTTATTGTTGGTACGAGAGAGTATTTTAAGATTTATAGTGGTCCCGCCGTGCTTTTTATGTAAAATTTGTTGTGCTAGAATCGTTAGGGGTCGATAAAATCTGAATACATCCTAACTAACCTAGACCGATTACTATTCTTCAACATTCATTACTTCGACCTATTTTTTAATTTATCTGGCTTTAACAGAGCCATTGTAGTACGTTCGTTTTAAATGTGAAAGATCTCGTAATGTTACAAGTTTTTCCTCTTCTAGAAATAAATTATTAAAAAGTTCTTTTTATAACTGTCTTTCACTATCGTACAAAAAAGATAAAAGTACTGCAATAAGTTGGATAAGATAATGCAACATGTTTTATTATAATTTATTCAAAATTTTACGTTGAGCGTTCATAATCATGGGTTTTGCGTAAATATTTATTTTTATAACAAAAGTAATGGTTGAATGTTGCATATGAATTAGTTTCTTATTATAGCATTAATTCTTGGAAACATTATAATGGGGATGTTAATACATGATAACAAATTTGAATTTTCTGATATTTTAAAATTAGATATCTTTTTATAAATTATATAGTAGACAATGTGGCAAGTAGGATAAAAAATCACCGTCACCCAGTGACAGCAACGCCACATACCACGTCTTGATTGTGTTGCTGGCTTTTTACCCCGCTGAAGGCGTATAACTTAGTGAGTCTCCGGTATCACATATTGCGAAACAGTAAAATAACTATTTCATGATGATATAACTTGAATCTGATCAAGTACTTAGTTGATTTACGAAATTGGCATAGCGATTTCTCGCGTTACAAAGACATATCAATTAAATTGTATTTATTTTAAGATTATATGCCGTTGGTCCATTCCAAGATAAAATTTCCGCATCCCATTGATATCACAAATAAGAACTACTAATTATATTCTTATACGCTTACTTCCGCGTTCAAAATTTACATAAACGTTATAACTTCATTAAAATATTTAAGATACAAAAACCCTCGTTTGATGGTTAGAACGCTAATAATACGTTTTAAAATTGGTTTGATTAGCAACTCTAGTTCTAATAAATTAAAATCAAGCAAAACTTGTTGAATGACAGGTGTATTATTAAGAATAGAGTGACTTTTTACATAAGCCTTTTGAGCTTCGCATACTGAATACTATATTCATATTCCCATGCTACTTATTATAATTGCGTTCCATTAATCCAAAGAAGGGCGGTAATGAATATTGTGTGATGGTCGGTTTTTCTTCCATAGTAAATTATAGGTACTATAATGGGTTAATGAACCGAAAAGAACATGGATTAACGTCGCCTTTGTTAGTTCATAAAATGTTTTTTTACCATATTCTTCTTAGTAACTTACCAACATTGTGTAACTTTAAACAGAGTTAAATATTCTATCCATCTCTTGCTGACATGCATTTATGATTGATAACACAGAGTATACACAAAGAAAAAGCAGATAATAGCAGATAATGATCTCTTATAAATAATGGATTGATAAGAGAATTGCCCGTATAAGATATATCTTTTTTTTTATTTTCTTTGGATTTGTCGTCAATTATCCGTTCACGCAACATTCTCTGGTTTATAACAATTTTATTAGCATGATAAATTATGTGTAATAACTAATAATCAACTAATTGGTGTCGTGATTTTAAATTAAATTTCTAAACTTATTAGTTATTGAATGATTTATCGTATTAGGATGTCTTAAACGTCACAATTACTCCCATGCTATGAATAAAGTTGACAATTGACATTAGCTAAAACACATTAAATTTAAAAAAAGTTAATATGACTTATTTTACTAGTTCCGCTTTTAATAAGTCAATTAAGATATTAACAGCGGAACTAACAACGGATATCTATTGGCTCTAGATGTGTTGCGGTAACTATATTATTAAATTCGCTGCGTCATATATTACGTGAAATGAAGCGTGGCCAAGACGAGAGCGCTGTATCTTCAATGAAAAGCAACGAAGCATAACGCGAAAGTCGCGTTGCCTCAACAAACTTCTCACCACCTATAGTTTAACGTTTTTTTACGCATCGCGCGTTTGATATAGGCTGATCATTATTGCTAAAAAGCACGCATAAGTGCATGCTAGCTACAAAATGAATAACCAGAACGCCTGACAAATTTTTTAATTAAAGTTTTGTTGCGTGGTTTGAATTCCGAATAAGAAAAATATTTAACGTATGTATCGGACGATATTTTCATTAATTATTCTTCATCATCAGCCTATCAAGTCCACTGCTGGACATAGACCTTCCCCAAGGACGCCCACCTTGAAAATCTTAAGGAACTGTGACTGCTAAATTATAAGAAAATTTGATTTTAAAAAATTCCCAGCCTTCCTTACAATGAATCTAGAATCTGGTAAAAATACTTTAATTAGGAAAGCTTATTATAATATAAGCAATAATAAAAAAAAATTAAATCCTATGAGTTTCTTGTTGGTTTTTCTCGTAGAGTTATATCTTTCGCATTATAGCTTTACTATTTGCAAATTGACTTGCAAAGTGCCGCTTATGGAGCGGAGCCTTTTTGGATAAATGCTTTTAGAGTTTTGAAAGTTTTTTTAATCTTCCAACACACTAATTTAGTGGAATTTCGTTTTACGTCTTATTTGCAGTCGAGATTTGTTAATATGAAACCGGTGTCGAGCGGCGTCTAGCACGTGCATCCGACACGCATCATGGAGCTAAGACATCCAGTGCGCCCTCGGTCTCCACGGCATCGGTACGCATGGAGACAGAACCCGCGAAAAATATAACATGAAAAGAACTAGCCAAATTGTGTTTTGACATCGTGCTTCTGAAATAAACTTTTCGTAAGTATACAACCTCCATATTATTGATATATTGTTGTATATTAAAAAAATAACTGAAGATATAAAAACATATATTTAAAAATCACAACATTTTATTGCTAATACAAATACAAAAATAATGTTACAAAATAATGTTAAAAAGACTTATATAATTAAAATATTATATATAATTATACCATTAACAGAATGTCGCGTTTAACTTATGGACCTTATTAGATTTGATGCTTGAAGAAAAACGGTTCGTGCGAAGTTTATTAAATATATAAGAGATGCTTATTCATCATAACTAAATAATAATCATATATTTAATATTTATACCAGAAAAAAAATCTATTTTAGTAATGTTTAATGCGAATTACCCCAAAACAAGACAAGTACCCACGGGAATTGCTCTACCTACACGCTTTACGCAAATAATATTAAAAATAAACTAGTTTTAGTCACATTTTAATAATAATTTCCCTTAGTTTTTTAAATGTCATGTCTATTAAGTTTTTATCATATAAATGAGGTTCAAGAATTGCGCTACATATTTCACTTTCATGTAGAATACATAAAATTTCGATTTTAGCAATTAGAAGATTATTATTCACTTTTTAAATCAAACCAGCCAGTAAAAACTGAGCGTAGCAACGGAATGTTACGGTCAGGAACGCTGTATATCTTTATTTGGTCAATCGAATGCCTATTTCAGTAAGATGTATATCTAACTATGATATTGTTACGAACTTAGAAAATAATATATTAAAAAAGAGCGTTCATTGAACTTAGCGGGAATTAGAGCATCTTACAAGTTTTATTTACGCCTTACAACAGTTTAGACGAATTATTTTCACAATTTGAATGGTACATTGATACGAAATTGTAACCGAGGCATGTGAGGTTCACAAGTAGCACTGAATCGGTAGTTACATGGCAAAAGTGAAATTTAAATTGTCATAATGCCTTTGTAACAGACCGTTAAATATGCAAAAGTACTTTGACATTAATTTTTAATTAATTTACACGAAAATAATTACATTATAAAAATATATATGCGATTTATATTATTATGTAATATACACCTCACATTATAATATATACCTCGTAACTTAAGGGTCTTAAAAGTGTACAATGAAGCGAGAGGTATCAGGTTCGAATCCCGGTCCGGACAGTTATAATTAAATTTATCAGTCTCTAAAGGGCTTGTCAGTAGCCGGGTGAGTGCCTTAATACTGTCGCACCCGTGGGAAATCCATGCTACAGTTTGTACTGATGAACTAATTGGGTTGGCTCGTCCGTACTGATACCAGTGGCTCACAGAATACTCAGCCTGAAACGGTACTTGTGTTGTGTTTCGCAGAGTGAGTGATGATCGGAGGCCGTTAAAAGTGCCGCTTAAGCGGTTTAAAACGCCGGCAACACAACCAATGCGCGGACTTTAGCGCGGTTGTTTTTAGGCGGCGAACATCCTTTCCATATAAAAAGAGACTCAGCTGCTCCGTAGTTCGCTATAGAATAAAAAAACAGTTTAGAATGAATACATATGTAATTAGTTTAATAAAATAATAGTCGTTTCTGTGATCTACTTAGAATTTATAGCTTCCACTCTCTCATACAAAATTTATAGAAAGTAAAAATAATGATCAACTTCAAATAGACGTTCGCTTATTTTATTGTTGATTTTTAGCATATTTGTGTCTCGGAAATGGCTTTGTTTCTAAAGGTGTAATGAACGACACATTATGAAGCACGCACAAGGAATCATTTTCTTAGTAATGAAACTGTCTGTCCATGATCTAAAACTCCATGGGCAAGGATAGTTGACGGCGTCATAAACATTAAATATACGGCCGGAGCATGTCTTCTGTGGCTGGACACGCATTTAAACCTCCATTATTATGGCCACAGACAATATAGCACTCTTTGTTATGGACCATAACCGTCACAGGAATGTTTCTATGCTGCAAAAAGGATAAATAGGGTTTTATCTTTGTGCAATAGTAATAAATTTATTTTTAATTACTCTTTTATAGTTTCTCAAGGAACATTTATTGACTTTTAGATGGGCGTTCGTGAAGAAACATTGATAACTAATATTTAAACTTATTACAATATTGGCGCTTGGGTATTAATACATAATATTATCGATATATTAAATTACATCACTATTGCATATTAATTTATGTTTTTATCTTATTGAGAAGAGGTTTATTCTTGTGAATGCTTGATATGTGCATAAAGCTCCCATGACTTATTCCATAAATAGATATTCACGATAAGGTACGTTATTCTTACAATACAATATCGAATAACAAAGCAAGGTAAGATTTGTATTATAAGTTGAAAGAATTGACCGATTTCGATGCGATTTTTTGTATGAAAGCTGACTTGAGTGAAATGGATTTAAGCTTCAACTTATGATGGTTAATTCGGATGAATGACAATCATTAGTGGAATATTCATAATATATTATCTATCTAATAAGAGTATTATTTTTATTTAACAATAATAATTACTGATTTCCATTTGGAGATTTAGGTATACCCATAAAACGCAAATCTTCAAATTAAATCTATATTGGAAGATTTTAGTTATGATTTTTTAAAGTTGAACTAGTTTGACACATCGAATTGAGTCTACTTCATTAAGTTTTTATGAAGCAACCAACTCTCGTTTTTATGATTATTGATACGCTGGCTTGTTAAGTTCAATGTCAAACGGTTGCATCACCTGGGATCTGACACAAAAACTAGAATACAATGAAATGTCTGACGGAACAAGAACATAATCATACGTAAGCAAACAGAACGAACGATGTACAAATTGAATAATTGTTCATGTGGAATGCGCCGTGGCAGTAGACGTGAGTTTGGAGTCTGCACAATCAGTTCAGCCGAGTTTCACCCGGAGTATTCAAGCTGTTACTTTTATAACGCGCGGCCGCACATGACAACGCTCTGTTTCCCTAGGTCTCATTGTCACATATACCACGTAATGGAATTCTTTAACTTTCGCGCCACACAAATATCACTGATCACCTTAATCATAGAGTAAAATAGAAATGTCACGAAAAGTCATCTTTTCTCAAAAATACCGTATTTTATACTACAGTGGACAATGCAGAAGGCGGGTTAAGAAAACACCGATACCCATGAACAACCGCGCCACAGTCCGTGCATTGTTTGTGTTACCAACTTTTTAAGCAGCTTAAGCGGCATTTTTAAGGGACCCAAATATCCTCACTCACTCAAGGAAACACAGTAGAAGTACTGTTTCAAGTACTACCATTTCACACTGAGTACTCTGTGAACCAGGGTATCGCTTCGGACGAGCTGGCCCAATTTGTACGTCCGCATATGCTTCAACATGGCTCTCCCAAGGGTACAACAATATTAAGACAATCGCCCGGCCACTGTCAAGCCCTTGCAGAGACCAAATAAATTATATTTTCCTTGACCGGGTTTCGAACCCGATATGTCTCGCTTCATGGTACACTTTTAAAAACATTAAGGTACGAGGCTCTCAAAAATTCTTCTCTTTACTATTCCCAATTTATTTAAAAATAATTCTCTCAATGCTATCACGGGAACAGCTATTCTGTTCTGAATATACATATATAGATGCTTCACGTGTAATCTATAACGATTTGCATTGAAATATATCTAGTGTTGGCTGCAAATTGCGATAACCTTAAAATATGCAAGTGTTCTTGCATATAAGGAAGTCTCTTATTCAGGCAAAGATTACGTAGACAGCTCCACAGAGATCGTGACTTCAAGTTTATTATCCGAATCAAACTAAGTACACGAACTACGGAGAGTATCGTAGACAGATTTGGCGCTAACCTAACGGTCTGGACCCCAGAGCGTTTGAAGAACTCAGACAATTGCTGAGGCCAACGATCATTGCAGTCCGCAACGGTTAAGTTCGTGCTATCTTACGAATAAACAACCGAATCTCTTCTCGACTCTAGATAATATGCTTAAGGTAATAACACGGTTCTGCACTATGCATCGAGAAGGTTACGTTAAATTGAACTCGATAAGATACTAAAAGTAATGAATCTTGTACTTTCGATACAAAAAATATATACTCTATGCTAGAACAATAGCCACTCCATTGGGATCGTGATCTCTTTAAAAAATTCGCTTATCGGTGATCGCGACTTGTTCCGTTTATTGTTCGGGTTATGGACCTTCATGATGACGCAAATTAAACTAAGATTTGAATTAATCTTATGTTGACCTTGATTTTGATACGATAATGGACGACATTTTGATTGACACGAAATAGATTGTTTTATTTAAATGTCAAAGAGTTACATATGTTCATAAACAGTCAGGGAGGTCGTATAATTAGTAGCTCACAGTTAATTTACATGAATCCGATGTATAAGCCGTCTTCCTTTCCTGCAAGAGCTGCATATTTAATCTCGTGAGACTAATATTTATTCATGTATTCATAAGTGTACGTTTCTCTATTATTGTACTAATGTAAACGGAAACAGCTTAACTACAAATAAAAGTAAATGTTTATCTCTGAATCAACTTTTTTTAAAATCCATGGTGCAAGCAGTTATTGCTTTTTGATGTTAATCCATAAAATGCTTCTTTGTATACAAGAACATATTTGGCATAATTGTAAACACTACTCACAGAAGCCCAATATATGTATTTAGAAGAATATAATTTCGGATTATAGATTAAACGCGCCTTAACTTGTAAATACTGAAAATAAAATATATCTACATTCAGAATATGGTTGTATCTTGGAACATAATTCAATTCCTATAGTTCTTTATTTTTACTTTTTGCAATTGTTTCGTAAGTATTTTATTTTCTCACATATGCGCATTTGCGACGTTAAAAAGAGGTTTACTGGAAACTGGTAGGTTGTTACCAGGCACAAGTGAGTTACTGACCATCGGCCGGGCCCTTAGAGATGGGAATTAATACGTTCGTTGCCCTGTCTGTGTTGTGGACACTGGGCAGTACACAGCGAGTCCGGTGACTTGCTTGTTTACACTTGACTCGTGTGTAGCGAATTGCAATTATACATATGCTATTTTCATTTAAGATAATCTACGTTGATCGTTTTATAAACTTAAATAACCAAGATCACGATTTCACAGTTTTTTAGTTCGTTTCCAGTTTGTTACGTGAATTATGAATTAATGAAAAACTGTACTCTTTTACTAAATATCTTTTATAGAATTTTTACGAGACTAACAATGGAATATGACTTTAAAGCAATTTCACGCAGACAGCAGTCAATGTTAATTGTATTGCACGCTCGGTAGGAATGCTAAAAATCTGGGCTTTGCGTTTTCCTATTCCCATCTTACGCAAAAAAAATCAACAAAGTTACGATGCCTGGAGGCTCAGGGCGAACGAAAAACCGGTTTATGTGAGATATTCTTATTTGGTTAAAGTCAAGAGGCCATGACGTTTCGACAGGAATATTGTTTTAATTTAGTAACAAAGAGTTTTTATATTTCCAGGGGATAACATTGAAGCGCGGATGTCTCTGCCGCGGGACTCGGGCAGCTGAGGGCCGGCAAGGCCTGATGGCGGGAACGGCACTACAGACGCTGCTCTTCATAGCGGCGCTCCAATTAGCGGTCACCAATGCGATTCATTTTGGCGACCGTATCGCACCAAGAAAACCTGCGCCGTACTCACCGCGGACCGCCAATTCTCCACAAATATTCGCACAAAGCGGTGACGATGCTTCGTATCAACAGGACTCTGACGCACAGACCCAGGCTTTTGAAAATGGCGAGCATAAGGTGGAAACTGAACCATCACACCGACGACCGGCCCGAACGGAGGCACATCGCTTGGAGATGAGCACCGAATACTTCGTCATCCCGGAAAAGGTTTCCACATCATCTTCAACGTATCGTCCTAAAATAATTACAACAGTGCGTCCAAGTAATGCAACAGCACCGAGCATAAAAGTGCTACATTTAACCGCCTTACGGCTGGAGCCTTGGGCTGTTCCTATTTTGGCTTTAGCGAGCGTCATCATGATAATAATATGCGGCTTTGAGGCGTTCGTTATCTGGGGGGCTAGTCGGAAGGCGCCGAGCCACAGACATTTGCTCCTGGGGCAGACGTTACTCTTCGGGCTCTTTCTGTGTGCGGGCACCGCGGCCTTGTTTGTTGCATCACCTACCACATTCACTTGCGGGGCAGTGCGTTTCGGAGCTGGAGTGGCGTATGTTATAGTTTTTGTGACGTTATTAGTGAAATGTGTATTTTTATTAAGTTTAAACGGTGGCGTGTATTTACCCGCTGCTTATCAGGGACTTTTGTTATTCTTTGCGATTATGATACAAGTTGCCATCGGAGCGCAATGGTTGGGAGGTTCGCCACCGCGTGTGGCAGCAGGCGGGGCAAGGTGCGAGACGTCGTTGTCGGATCTACTGCTATCCTTGTGTTATGCTGCCTTTCTGATTGCCGTAGTGTGTGGGGTGGCACTTCGGTCGCGTGGCATCCGAGACAATTATCGCGAGGCCACGCACATCGCAGCAGCGAGCGGCGCAACGGCCGCCGTTTGGGTGTGTTGGGTGGCCGCGGCACTCGGAGCTCCCGAACAGCACAAAGATGCGTGCGTAGCAGCTGGATTGCTGGGCACGTGTGCTGTTATATTCGCTATAATGTTTGCTCCAAAAGGGCGTCGCTTAGCAGCACTCGGGCGGGAAGGCCGCTGGGATGCCGATCGCGAAGAAGGACTGAGTTCTCTTGGCGCAGCGGGCTCCGGTTACTCGCCCTCGTTCTTCCATTTCAAGCCCGTCAAGTACGGGATGGTTTCGGCTGTGGCGCCGGCGGGTGCAGGCTCGTCGATATTGGAGCGGAAGGAGCTCCCAGCTCAGCAAGCCGGTTAGTTAAGTATCTAACATGCGCTACTAATGTGAGAATTAGCGCTTGTGCACAGCGCCTAATTGCTATGCACTGGGTTGTTCGCAGATCCGTACAGCGGCATGTTCGTGGCCTCGCACCATCACAGACGCACTCTGTGTCCCCCGCCGCACTATCCCATGCACCCTCTAACGCACTATAACTTCAATTACCCGCCCTATCACTACATGTTACCACCAGGTACAAAACGCACAATTTTGTAAATATAAGTTAAATTTAATTTCACCCATGGGAGAGTCACGCTGAATCATAGGCTGACGCACTGAATGGACCGGCTCTCTCGAAGTGATGCCATGGGACTCTCAACGTGGAACGGTAGACTTTTAGGTACTATGTTTCGCTGAGTGCGAATATTGGAAGCATTTAAAAATGCCGGCAATAGAACCAATGCGCGGACTGTAGCGATTCTCCATGGGCGGCGAAGTTCTCTTACCATATAGGAGCCCCGCCCCATCTGCTGTTTTCCGCTATAGCATAAAAAAATACTTATGCATATCGCATAAACTATTATTGTATTTTTAATGTTTTTTGTATATATTTAGTTGATAATTGTTTAAAAATGATTTGATAATTAAATACTACTAAAAGATTTCATTATTCTAGTTTTATATAAACTTTCTAGCCCAATTAAAAACTAAGTAATTACTTTAACTCTTTAACTATTTATGTAAAGTGAGCTGTTACTTTTTGGTAACCATTTTTTTTGTATGATACTCCAATTAATTTTCAGTTAGTATTTTTATCAATAGGTTTGATGAATTACTTGTAGGTGAAAGTAACTTTTGTAAAAAATTCTAGTTCGGATCTGTCTACAATCTTATGACATTGACATTTATCAAACTGAAGTCAATCCCAACCGTTATAATTTGTATCTCTCTTTGAACCTTGTTTATACTCTTGCTCAGTTCTCTATCGTTATTTATGTATTATTATAATAATTATTTATGTAATTACTCACACTTAGATTTATGCCACAATAAAAGATGTAGACACTAATTATATTATATTCACGGATTAATATAAACCCTTTAGATTAAAGAGTCTACCAGTTCAAGTCTATACAAAACTCTTTCTATACGTAGACTGAAACTGAAGTAAAAGTAAACAAAATAAAATAGCAATAGCGTTGGGAACACAGCATGTCATAAAAACCTCACTCAACAATGTACTTCAATGAGTCTTTACACTAGTCACTGAAGCCAAAAAATAAAAAATGAATGCCATCTTAATATTTTATAATCTTTGACTTGACTAACAGAACTTCTCTCTACAGGCGTGATGATGCGAGCAGAAGAGGCGAACGTCTACACGAGCGTGGAGCCGACTTTTAGCAGCAATCCCAACGTGTTCTTCCAACGCACGGACCCGTTGCACGTCGGCATGATGTACTAAATACTGAGCCCCGCACAATTCTTCGTTCCCATGGGAACTGTGAGATTTGACGGATTTATCTAGAGTCCAGATGGATAGTGCTAAATTGACATGAATACTCCGTCCATTCAATTTGTAAATCACCAAGCTGATTTAAACTAATATATTTCTATGAAATATGCAGAATGATATTTTAATTACTTTGTTTAAATACTCAAATAGGATAATATAATTTGTGATGTCGTATTGTACTTAGCCCACCCTGACTGAAAGATGACAATTTTGAAATGAAATAATTGTGCTTTTATAAGTTTGTAAATAAAAACTACGAATAATAAAAAGTTTTTTATTGTCTTAATAATAGATTTTTTTAAATAATGTAATCAAAAGAGTACTATTTAACTTAACTCTGCAATAAACATCAATTCACTCAGTTACAAACACACAGCGCTGAAACACTTTCATACAATTTATTTTGTTCCTGTAGAAAGAAGAGCAAGGAGTCCTGAGGCAGCTGACAGAGATACAATGTAGTTACTGAAAGAAATAGTTTAAGGAAATAATATTGTTGTGCAGAAAATTACACTATATAGTTTTTCTACTCAAAGCATTGAATAGCTTTTGATAAGTTTAATATATATATACACATCTTTAGATGAATAATTAATTACATTTTACAATGAAAATGTATTATTTTGATCAAACATTCATATATTATGTTGACAAATAAAAGCTAGTGTTGTATAAATGTAATTATGTCATTAAAAGGATACACTGTTGGTGTGAAAGAACGCAGTAAGTAGAAACTGCTCAAGATGACAATGGTCAGGAACAGAGCATTGTTGTAGAAGATTGAGAAAGTTGTGGCTTCATAGTCAGCTACTTCATTCTTTTTCCATAAAATCCTGAAAATTATATTTTCTAAGTTAATTTATAAGAATGCTTAATTGCCTATTATTACTGAATAACTTATATAATAACTTTTTATAATAATTATTAATATAATAATTATTCAAATAAGAATTTTTTCAAGGGTTCTTGTTTGAATAATAAATATGTAAAAATATGTAATTATTATCAAATAAACATTTGTGACACTAAATGTTTATTTGATAAATATTGGACATAACAAATACCTTTCGTCCTTTTCCTTTCGGCTCATTTTCTTGTCATCTGCTAGTTTTCTGGACATTTCGCGAGCTACGGCATCTTCCCTGCGGACGGCAACACGGTGCTTCAACTGGAACTTTGTGTTGCGATAGGCGAGTGCTAACAACCATGTACTCAGTGCCGTTACGAAAACGAACCATGCTAAAGATGTGTTTACTTCTAGCGCATGTACCCTCCAAAACAACCCTTAAAATCACAAAATACAATTAGTATTATTAAATTACAATTAGTATTATTTTAACTGCCACATCGGTACTTTCACTTTTCAAATACATAGTATAGTTGTTTATAACTAAAACTTAGTATGACCACTTAGAACATCAATTGTCAATCATTTTAATTCAATACTTACAAATCGGAATAGCAGACACGATAAAAGCGTTTCCGTAAAATAAGGCTGACGATTTGGTAGAAACATTTCTGCTAAAATCTTGTAACAACAGCTCTTCTTCTTTTGTAAATGCTTTGTTGGTCTTTCCAGACATTTTTTAACTTAGAAATTAAATGAAATACTAAAATATGTATACAAAAGAAATGCAATCTTTACCAGGACTAATTCGAAATATTTTTATCAATGTCGAAAGTTAAGAACGTCAATGACGTTTAGCTTACAAATCACTTGACAATTAAACACCTGCTTCAACGTGTAATATACATTACCATAGACAACAATGTTGTAGAAAAAATAGTGTTATCAAGTTAAAATATTCAAAAAATAAATAATTAAGATATTGAAATAATTAAATTCAGCCAATAAAAATACGAGAACAGAACTAAAACTTGGAAAATATTTTAATTTCCATTAATTCAAAAATTTTCAATATAATTTATTGAAAATGTATACTTTATGACATTCCACTGAATTATATTACCTTGATGTTGAAATTTGGGTGGATGATGCAGAAAAAGAACTTAACATATTGTAAATTTATTTTTCATAACCGGTACAATAGCATGAATAATATAATAGGAAGAGTGGCAGAGACATCTGTGACCAAACTAAGAACGGTTGCGTTCCATTACACTTATTCTAATACTTGTGCATATTGTCTAACCATTTATGCTTAAAACTTATTTTACATATAAGATCTCAAAAATAGACAGAAATACATATGTATATTTTATAAAAAATAAAGCATTTTTTGCGATGTCATCAAAAATATCACAGAGTTATGATACTTCAAATAAATTTTATATTTTTCATCTATTATGTATATATGAAATGGCAGTTTCTATTCTTTTTATTTTGCATCTGTCAAAACTCAAGTTTAAATTTCAAAATAAAACGTTCGCTCTGTTTGATTATATTCTAGTGGTTGTTGTCGCGGGTTATGGATATAATTCGAAGAAGTGAATAAACATTAAACAACTACTTCTACCAAAAACAAATACAAAATTTAATATGACTACCTTAAAGTTTAGTATCCCTTTGCAAAAAGATGAATTATTAGAATGCCATGCTGGACAATATCACGTTGAAGATATAGTTCCACCAAGACTACTTTTATCTAAATTTCAAGGTATATCGCGGGTATAGTTACAGGATATTTAATATTACGACATGTTATAACAATTGTATGAACTTTTAGATGCCGCTCGAGCTTACAATTCTATAGGCGCCGATTATATACTCGAACATTTTGATACATATTTCTCCATTCTAGTACACGGAACAAAATTAGAGTGGAATGCAATTAATAAAGGTAATATATAACTAAATTTTTACTAGTGAAATTACTTTAGAAAACGTTTACATTTTTATGATTTCCGAAGGATTTGACCATATTGAGAGAAGTGTCAAAAATTTATCAAACATTTTGGAACCAATACTACAAGAAAATGTGATTGACAATGATGTTCGTAGTAAAAATCTTAATTTAGTTAAGATGACTTTATATTTATTCACTCAAATTTTAAAAACCAAAGACACCAAACTTGCTGCAGATGTAAGTATTAAATAATTAAATGAATATAACATGTGAAGCTTATACATCTCTATAAATTGTTAATTTTTAACCATTTTCAGAATTCAACTAAGTTGACATTAGGCAAAAAGGGTAAGAAAGGAACAGAAAATGATGATATTTGTTGCTGGACAGAATCTGATAAAATGAATTCTCTTTTAACTTTACATCAGATTCTTCAACAATCCCTGTCCCGGCTTTGGGACCCACCACTAGCAGAGCAAGATTTTGTTTCGTATGTTCTATTTTTAATACTTTTAAAGATAGTTTTTTGGCAATAATTGATTATTTCTTAAGTACCTTTTAAATGTCTTTGAAACAGTTTATTTAGTTATTTTTAAAAAGTTTAATTTTATTGACTCTTATAAACCAACATAATTTATTTTTAGTCCAGATAATGTCTGCAATGTGTAATTCTTATATATAAATTATCTGTAATTCGTTTCTAAAGCTGGAATATTAAATTTTTTTAAAATAATATTGAAAATAGCAGTGTGATTCCAGAATGGTTGTGGAGCCATGCTATGTGGTAGTTGAAGATCAAGCAATAAAAAATAAAACAATAAGAGAAACGGTGTTTCAAATACTTGGCACTTTAATTAAAAAATATAATCATGGCACGGCATGTATTATTAAATTGGTGCAGGTAAATATTTGTGAGTATAGTTTTTTAAAAGTTTGATAAATTTTGATGTAACAATTCTTTACAGATCCTTCAAATGTATGAACATGCAGTATCACCAGTCTGTGCAGGAGTAGTACAATTAACAAAAGATTTTACATTGGGAACATTTGCTCCACAAATGGTTAGTTTCTTTGAGTTAAATTAATAGTTTTATTTATATTTTAGATAAAGTTAATCTAAATTTGCTTAAGAATAAGAAGATTTAGTATCAGGGTGTCCCAATCAAAATAATTATAATTTATTTTATTTATTTTTTTACTTTATTAATTTTCATATACCATTTCACTAATTTATAAAACATTCTGGTTTGTATTATTTGTATTAGGTTCGTGAGATAGCAGAAGCCTTAGCATCATCTGAAGAAGAAAACAGCGCAGGAACAGAGCAAGGGGCTGCAAAAAATTGTGGTTCATTCTTATTAGAACTTACCATGGAACTACCCAAAGAAATGACTAGTGCTATGGCCACAGTACAGCCATACTTGGAGAGTGATGAGGTAATTTAATTTTGTGTGTAATCTTTTCGTGAATTTAGTTTCATCTTAAAAAGCTATTGGTTTGAATGGATTCTTTGTTTAGATCATAATTCTAGATTGTTGACACTATAATGAATTGTCCTAGCTGGTGTTACCATATATTGCAGCAATATTAAAAGCCAATCAACATATAATAACTAGTTACATAATTTTACATTTTTAGTCCTGGTTAAGCGCTAATGGCCGAATGGCCACAAAAAGAGTAGTCCATTAAAAAATTTTTTATTTCAGTCTTATACTTTACGGATAAGTATCCTAGGTATGATGTGTGAAATATTGGTTGTGGAGTTGAAGGGGGAAGGTTTAAGTGATGAAAAAAGGATACAGAGAGATGACTTTCTCGATGACCTGTTTGAACATTTGCATGACCAGTCTGCATATGTACGACATAAGGTAATATTTTCACTAAGTCCTTAATTTTTTTTATGTATAATTACTATTACATTAAGATTACATTATGTATAGTTAAATCAAAGATGGTGTTAAAAACTTATATATATCGGAGCGACTAGTAATGATGCGTCGGCTCTATATCACGCCGTGGAACCAGTAATAATGATGCACGCACATTTGCCATAAGTCAGCAAGACAATCACGCACACCTGCAACGTCAGCGCGTTCAGGGATGACTATAATTACTCTTACTTGATGGGCCACAGGCCAGTGTGCGCCACTGCGCCGATTACAATCCTCTCCAAACCGAGACATGTTTTACACGATCCAGATAATCCCATCACAATAGCTAACAAGCTGATAGCCTCCCGAGAAGACATAAACAAATAAAACATAAACTTAGGTAGTAGGGTTCTGTGTAGTGACCGCGATAACAACTGCCTTCGCCGGACACGGTGGCGAAGATCTAGTTAGGACGCCAGATTCACTCTTAATGAGCTACCGACGTTCTGCTCAGGCGGCCCATGACCCTACGACGGCCCAAGCCGAGGTTAGTGTCTCGCAGGAGACGCCCTTGCGCTAGTTGCGGCTAATAATCCAATCCACGGCACCTACGGCTCACCTCAACGACCGTGTTAAGCTGTAAAGATCGTATAAACAGATAGCCCTTTAAAAAAAAACTACAAGTTGGTCTAGTCGGAAGCGCTAGACGTTACGGATCTCTTTTAGAAATCAATAAGAGTGATTCTTAAATAACTGGCTTTATTATCCCTACCCACCGACGACACCCACTGGCAAATAGATCCACAGATGATAATGTCAGAGGCTCTCCCCAACATAAAGACTAAACTTATAGTACACTAGTAGACTCGGCAGACGTTGTTCTGCACGCTAAACTATCCACCGAGTCTGACTTACATGTTTCTATTAAATATTGTCATGTTTGCACCATACATTTATAAACTGTAATCTATGTCTTATTCAGATTATACAAAGTTTGACTAAAATACTTTCTGTATTTTCACGTGAAGGAATAAAAAACATCAATCGGAACAAACTTTCGTATTTATTAAGAGCAAATAAGTGAAAAGCAGGAATAATTTCACTGTAATATCGTCACTATAATTTTGAATTTGATTTACACTTCGGTCTATGTAACACGTGGTTACACGTGGTTGGCTATGCTAACACCAAAAATTAAAAAAGTAGAAATAATTAAATTTCACGCTATTTCGTTTTCTACA
>DWCF01000640.1:0-41428 GCA_018230265.1 Delias oraia | reverse complement strand
TTATATGTAAAACAATTCTATACCTACTTTTAAGGTTACCAAATGTTGATTTTTAGAAAGAATATAATTTTAAGTAAGAGTTTTAATGTTTATTGTTGTCCTATGAAACTCCCGATTAATGTGAACGCTATCGCCCGTCACTTATTGTTCTTAAGTCCTTTAAAAAAGCATTCATACCTGGAAACAGACAAAAGCAAGCTCTAATCGCAAAAGGTAGAGAGAATAATCCTCAAAACGATTCAAAGTAAAATAGTTCTACACAGGCAAGTGATAAGGTTGTCACGTGTTGTAAGCGTTTAGCTCTTATTATGTCTGTCTGTTTGACAAATTGCTTGTCTGAGTAGGATTAATGGACGCGTTGGGGATTTCTTGTGTAGATAACTATGACATGTCTCAATATATTGGCCAACTATCGGTTCATGAAATAATTAATATTTGATATTTTTCAAAATAACACCAATGCAATTGTTAATTCTGTATATCCTCCTATAAGCTCCTTTAATGATTTTAAATTTATTTTCAATGGAAAATAGAACTATGCATTTCAGTTTCGATTTGTAAAAAAAATAAATTTCACACTCATTTTAATTTAATTTACTTTAAATCTGTATACAGCTTCTTTTCCATGTATAAAGAATAAGGTTTTTTTAAAATGGAAATATGGCAAACGAGCAGCAGCCTTACCTAGGGTAAGCGGTCCTCCACCCCTAGCCCTTGCAGAGACGCGTGTGCGTTGCCGGCCTAAAATGATTAATCCATCCTAATAGATAATTAGTAACTTAAAAGTATTAGCGTAAATATATAAAATACATACTCTGTGTTACTAAATGAATTATGTTATTAAAAATAATTTTCATGTTTAATAAATTATAGAGAACCTTCATAACAGAGCCTTCACAGTCTAATTCGCGACCTTCACGCAAAAAAGAACATGCTACTGTATAATGTACCAACATAAAAGGGCATATTTTGGGCTATACATTGGCCTGTCATTAAAAGAGAAGACCACAATACCTTACTCCTTTGATGTCGGATTTCAATGCTCGTACCTTTGAAATTGTTATTCTTATACCTTATAAAATATATTTGTCGCTATAACGAAAAATATTTTTAGTTCTTCGTAGTGACACAACAAACGAACTACTGAACTGATATAAATAATTGTTTTACTCAGAGATGTAATAAAAATCAAGAAAATTTATACTAAATAAGGAAACATTAATATATAAACAAAATATTTAATAGATTCTTATAATCTTCCCATATCATAAAGACTACCTTTTTTAAACATTTTATGTTCTTAGAATGGCACAAATGCAGAAACCCCGAATATATTACATCATTTGTACCGTACCGCCTCAAACAGACTGTAATTTTTCTTGACATTGTAAATTATCACATACATCCTCAATCTTCATCCTAAATCACACTCCATTTACTTGACTAATGTTTTACATTTTTTTTATTAAATATTTTTAATAATATTCAGATACCTTACGTATAAATTGATGATACGTCAGACAGCTAATATGTTAAATAACACCGCTTAAACGGTTAAAAAAGCTGGAAACACAGACAAAGCGTAGATTTCTGGCGCTGCAGTCGCGCCAGAAATGGCCGGTGTTGATCTCCATAGAGGAGACCCACCTGCTTCTTTCCTCTATATTCCATTAAACATATTTTCAATAGAAAGCAGAAGCCACTCAAAACGTGAAAGAAATTAAATCATATATATATTACATGTTTACAAAGTATATTTTTTCTCTTTATTTTAGGAACCACTTTCCTATTTGTGTATACAGTTTGGCTATCAGCAGGCGCCAATAACGTGCGAAAAATATCATAAGCCGAGGCGACAGTGCGCTACGTTTAGAATGAAATCATCTGGAAAATTGGATTCTTTCCGGGCGAAAAGCCACCCTGTCAGATCTAGCGGAGTTGTCTCTGTCACCTGGGTTTTACTTGGATTTACCTTAGTTTTTCATTTGTCTTAACAATTATCATGAAAGATTTTCATTATTTAAGTATAGCTCTATTAGAATCTATTTAATACCTGTTTTTTCAATTTGATCGTAAAGCGTGGGTAAGTAAAATATAACGAGAATAACCATATCATTTAGCAAATATTGTATACACCTTAATTATTTTTTAGAAAGGTTCTTATTTTATACCGCTCGGTTCGATAAATATTTTACGGCGGTTCAATAAACCTTCAACACACAGCTTGTCAAACAGTATCTATATCACAACCAGATTCTGGCGATGGTTTTCCAATTTTCAACTCTGCTACGAAAAACTACGTTTATATTTTCCTTGCTGTAAGCCGAGTAATTGTTTTCCCAAATGAATAATTTAATATTTTTCGTGTTTATTGGAGAAGCATTCACATTTTTATAGTGAGTAGTCTTATCTTGTGAGAGAATACCATTACATAATTTACAATATCGCTTGCTTAGAAAATGGTTCTTAGTGATTTTATGAAGGCACTATAATAACTTGATCTATATGAAATTGACAAGTTAAAATTAGATTTGCTTATATAATTATAAGGGTTACGATAAGAAAACTTGATAAAAAAATGTAACGTTTTGTAACTTATAAATATTAAATTACTTTAAACCATTGATAATAAAGATTTTATAAATCTAGATTCTGAATCCTAAAAAAATATATTATAAGACTTACGTAACGAATTTGTGACATTGTGTGATAAAATTTTACCTGAAACGGAAGAATAAACAATTAATTAAATTTTACAAACGTCACAAACCTGGTTAGGATTTAGTATTTCATTTCCATGTTTATATAAAAAGCCAGTATACAAATATAATAGAATACTGAAACCATAATAAATTTAAAAACCATCCAGTACAAAAATACTGCTATTATTTGAAATAGACACAGGCATTCGTTTAAAATGAAATAGTTGTTTTTTCAGGTTATATAAACTAATTGTCTGAACAAATAATTCATAAAAACAAGATCTAAACATTAATTCAGGTACAGCCAAACTATAGAGTTCAGTGCAAAAAAATACTGAAACGAATCCAGCTGTAAAATGCCCACCAATTTGTATCATGTATTTTCCGCTTTATACTCGCCAGAGCAAAGTCAAATAAACAGAAAACATTGCATAACTTTTTCTATCAGAGAGAGAAGGCCACTTCAAAAGGTAACAATAAAAAAATGAAAAGCCGCGGATACCGTCTCCTGAACAAATATAATATATTCGCTTTGACCTGAATCAACAATGCTCTTCGTATCAAGTGAGCATCACAGGCCAGAAAACATTATCTGCATTACTATGAGTTACGTTATAAAACATTTATGAATATCTCATCAAAAATAGGAATAACGACATGGCTTTTCGGTTCGAACCTATGCCCTCAGATAACATATTTTTGTGAGAAATATTTGTTCAAAGGTATGATTAGTTTATTAATTAAAAAGAAGAATAGTATTTCTTACTTAAGATTTTTTCTTACCTTGCAGTCTCTAATTGTCTAATTCAAAATGTGCAGACATATGAAGGTTTTTTGTGTATTATACTATGTGTAATTAATAATGTAGGTATTTAGTGTTTGAAATAAGGACTAAAAATGTTACTAGAAAGTTGTTATAAAAGATTTGTGTTATGGTATAGTAGACAACGTAGCAGGGTCTCTTATATGTTAAGAGAATATCGCCGTCCATTGACAACTGCCACAAGGTTAGAGCATTGGTTGTGGTACCGACTTTTTACGTTGCTTACGCAGCATTTTTAAGGATCACCGATCTCGTCACTCACTCATTGAAACGAATTAAAACTACCGTTTCACGCGTAGTATTCTGTGAGCCCGTGGTATTACTTAGAACGAGCCGGCCCAATTATTGCTTTAGCATATGCTTCAGCATGGTTCTCCCCAACGAGTGAAAAACAAAAAAAGGTAATAACACTTTTTCTTCGCCTACAGGTACATCATTTACAATATTTGATTATACTATTTATGTAAACCCCAACACAAATGTTCTTTATAATATTTTACCGAACTCGGAAAAAATATTGTTCGAAGAAACCCCATAAATTACAAGTTGATATCTTTATCGTTTTATTCGTTCAAATGATAAGGAAATAAATATGATTAATGAGAAAAATCAGTATTTAGAACAGTTGTGAATAAAAATATAATATAAATATTGTTTTAATATTTCTTTAAAAAACGAATTTAAAAGTGGAACAAATATAATAATTTAATTAATGCTTTTATGTATGCTGCGTCAAAGGTTATACATTTTTTTATGTTATAGGGGACAACGGAGTAGGGGATGTCTCCTATATGGTAATATTCATGGTAGTATTCACTGCCGCCTATGGACAACCGCGCCACAGTCTGCGCATTGGTAATATTGTTAAAAATGCCGCTTAAGTGGCGTAAAAAGACTTTGCTAGAGCCGAATTATGAATAACAGATATAATTTAAATAATCAACAAAACATAAAAATAATATATATAAATAAATTGTGAAAACCTTTTAGAAGTCGGTTTAAAAGTCAAACCGAGATCAAAAGTTACATTTCAAAACTATTTGAAAACAACACACAATGTTTAGGAAAGCTCTGCAACAAATCGGAGAGTTTAAGTCTCATAAATATTTGAGGTATCCGAGACCCAGTTCTCTGGTTAAATGATAGTTGGCATGTGAGGCCAACATTACAACTGTACTTAAGTTTTGTTTTGTTCTTGAGAAGTAATTGAATGAAACAGTGCAAAGATTCACTCGTTTCTTGGAAGGAATAGTTGCTTCTATGTTCCCATATTATTCGACAATTAGAGACGTTTTTAGTTTTATGTAAGTGTTGTGAAATTCAAATATTGTATTTTTTTCTCAATTAATACTTTAATGCTGGCAAAGACGATAACCAATGTTTGCTAAATTGATTTTTTATATTCGCGAATTGAAGGTCCAGAACATTACGAAATAGTATTACATAAAACTTTTTCTATAATAAAAATCTGTCGTATTAGCCATGTTTGCTAGTTTGTACTGTAAAATATTCGCACAACGTGATCCATGTTCTGTTTTTCAATAGCGCAACTCAACAAAAACCTGCACGTTTCGGATTTAAATAGACTAATGCAAATGTTTTAACAATAAACTAAAAGGGGGATAGAAGTAGGTGGCGGGTGGAAGTCACAAAGTGGGCCAAACTGGAATAACAGCTGAATTTCCAGCTCATCCTCAAACAATAGAGCATTTTTGCTCAAATTAAGTAAAATTTTTACGGCACCCATTGTTACTCCCTTAAATAAATGCGTGACTTACCGTGTACTGATTTTTAATTCTTTTATTTTACTTCGACGCTTTGGACCCATTTTCAATTGGATGGTATAAAATAAAACATTGACTAAGTTTTCTAAATAATGAGTTTCATTTGATCCTTTGAAAACAAAACTGAAATCAAAAATTGTCATGAAACTGGAAAGTCGTATTAAATTCATAGATTTTTTTAAATTAGATATTGAATGGGTAAGAAAAGTTCATACAATGCGTATATTATATTTTAACATAATGGAACCGTCTTGCGTCACCCTACCGAGGCTGGTCAATTGAATTTATTTCTGAAAAGGTACTTTGTCGCGGAGTGTAGCAAGCCGATCTTAAGTTATAATCGGTGTAAGTAACAGGAAAATGTTCTATTTACATATACTGCAGTATACAGATAGCTAAATAAAAGTTTTAAGTTAATTACATGATTTTATATCAAACATCGAAAGGACATCGAGCGACGACAAGCATAAGGTTCTACGTTCAGATACAGTAGACGCTTTTTGTCCCACCCAAGGAACATAGGACTATATGTCAACCATACTAAATAACGTTTCCCTATAATATTGCTTTTTATTTCGTATAAAATTTTCACCCCGCATAGGCGGCACTATTGCAAATTAAATAAAATGTGCCAATAGAGGGTAAAAGGAATTCTTTTTAGATAGCAATTTACGTCGCCGGTGTGCAGTTTCAATAAAATTACGTGTAGAATATCTTACACACCCTTTACGATGGGATTTATGGGCCGCTAACAACGACATGCGAGTATAGACGACGCTGAATTTTATACGAATCGAATATTACAATGTTATAAACTACAGTTATACGCAGCTCCGCACATCTAGCTTTTTGATAAAAGACATCTTATGTTCTGTATGAAATATTGAATTTATTACCATATTGAGCGCCCGTAAGTCCTTCTCCGTATCCCGTATAATGTATGTATCTACCAAAATTCATGACATTTCATTGAAAACTATTAAACTTAAATAAAAATTAATTTAGGAAATAACGAAGAAATGTTGAAAGGTAACGTATTTTTATTTCGGATTTATCCTTAAAATATCTGATAAAAATCCAGATATCCCTAGTAAGCTTTTATAAAAAGTAATCACTGTTTTGAGTAATGATAAACTATCGTAACTTTATCGTGTTAGTATAATGGGGAATCTCGCGAATTTTCACTCAAACACCTCACTTTATTGAATATAAATTGGCTGGGTTATGAGAGAACACGGCTGGCGCTCAGATATGTCGCATTTCACTCAGCCAAATTATCATAATATTTGAGATCGCAAAAAATTACAAGAATTAATATTTTATTATTTAAATTCACTAAAGATTTTATTAAAATAACGTCATCGCATAGTAGAAAAGAATCTTAATTGTAAGATTTGTTTGAGTTTATCAATAAATTATTGTATTATATTGTGTTACAATATTAAAGCATTTCTAATAATTATTTTACACACATATAAAAAATGTATGAATTACTCATTTGTATAAAAAATTACAGATATTAAGATAATAGTTTTATGTATAATTAAATTGGTCAAGAATTTCTTCATTCATAATTTATAAATAGAAATACCACATACTACGTAGGTAAGTCGTATAAAAAATATTTTATTTATTATACTTAGAATTTTTGTTATTTTTTAATTTAGGTCAACGTACCGTTTGAAATAATGAAACCTAGACTTAAAATAGGCTTTTTCCTTTCCACGACTTCTACAAAAAACTATTACTATTTATTTCAGGTATCGAGAGCTAAATTTCTTTTTGTAGAAACGTTATTCGTATAATTTACATAAAAATACAATATCCAAATGTATGCAAGGCTAGATGTTAGTTCTCAGTGTTTGCTAAATTTGCCCTTATCACATCCGCCATCTAAATTAAATTATTTTCAGTGAAATGGGTGAGAAAAATCTGATAAAACCACTTCAGTATTCTTTGTTTATTTTTGTATGTATTAAGAGTATAAAGAATTAAACATTTAAGAATTACATAAACATCGGTAGATATTACAAATAAACCATACTAAATAAAGCAAAATTTAACAAAGCACCCATTGAAAATAACTTGGTAAAAGATTTCAGCGATGCAAAATGTTTTAAATTCGTGTTTAGCAAAGTGAATCGCCAAATAAATAAGATTTTCAATAAATCAGCAATTCATTTGAGCGGGTGAGTCGTTCAATTTGTTATGTACTTCTTTCAAAACATCACAAGTGTCGATCACCGGAAAACCGTCTCAGGGGATCCAGTGGGGAAGACTTTTCCAATACAAAACTCGTTTTCACGCAGATATTTTTTGTAAGTACGAAATCATCGTACGAATGGATGGGATTAAAAAATAAATACAGATAATCATATCAAATTTAAAAAGGATTTCAAAAATAGTAATCACCCGTGGGAGAGCCATGCTTACGCATTGATTAGGCCGTCTCGTCCGAAGTGATACCACGGGCTCACAGAATACTCAGCGTGAAACGGTACTTGTGCTGCGTTTTTCAGAGTGAGTTAGGATATCGGAAGCCCTTAAAAGTGCCGCTTAAGCGGCGTAGAAAGCCGGCAGCACGACCAATGCGCAGAATGTGGCGCGGTTGTTCATGGGCGGCGCTGTTCTGACCATATAGAAGAACCACCTGCTCCGTTGTGCGCTATATAATTAAAAAAAATATAAGATGTAATTGGAAAAATAACAATGCAATTTATTTATAAACTAATATCACAAAATACTATAATTTTCCAACTATTTACTAACGAATTGGAATCTGTGTCTTTATTTTAAAAGCGAATAAGAATAATTGTATTCAATAGTGTTATTTTAATCGTTGAGAGGCTGGACCCGATCGCGCCAACAAAGACGGCCACTTACTAAATGAAACTGCGCGATGCATTTAATGGAAGCTCACTTCAACTTGTGAAAGCGATAGAACTTATTTCAACGAAGACTATAGACTAATGAATATAAAAAAACTATAGCGGTTACATTGATTGTTTTTCTCCAGACCTAAATTGCACAATAGTTTCAATTGCACACTCTGCTTAAGGTGTTCATCTGTTGTAATATGGTTTTAATATAAATCTCTTGTTACGTTGTTCATCGCTAATGGTTTCCTAAACTACTGAATTGATTTTAATAATATTTTGCACAGTTTTAGCAATTTCATTCAAAAAGAAAAATAGTTTATATATACATTTATAATAGCATTATTATTTAATTGCAAATCATTAGTTTATTAACAAAGATTATATCCGTTAGTTTGAGAAAAATTCTAACAGATGGCGGTAAATCGTTAACTGGATCAAGTATGTATTATATGTATGTGTCTCGATTCACATGGTCCTCAAGTATTATTGTGTTATCTAAAATTAAAGGCCTTCTTTTAAATTAGTTCACATTTATTCTTAAAAAAAATAAAGTTAGAATCACGTAAATCATTCATAATATCATATCATCTATTGTTTTATCGAGCATCTATGCTGAACAAAAAGGCATTTTCTAACAAAAAGCGTCAATATCATCATATCATCACCAATCAATACACAACGTAGTATATTGGTAATCACGGATCATACGCTATATGGGAAATGAAAGTGCGTCAAGTAAGTTGCATATTGAGGTAGTAGCTACTATATGAACGCTCCAGTCATAATCCATTTCCGTCTTTACCTCTCCCCTTCCCAGGGGAGAGAGCGTCTAACCTTTTTGTATTAATATCTGTCTCCTCGTGTTTATTTTGCAAAAACCTCACACAATATATCTTAATTTTTCCTTTTATTTCCCATGACACACGAACAGAACTAAGTCATAAACGACACATTTTTGTGAATATTGTCTTATGTTTCATGACCATGAGTGACAATTATACCCGTACTTATCAGATTTAGCAAAAGTAATTTTCATTTCACATTATAATTTTTGATTAATGAATTATTCAAGTAAAAATTAATGATTTTTATAACTTCTATTTGCGACTCAATAAACTTCAATTAAACGTCTTAAATCAATCATACAAAAGATACGTAGCAAATCTACACATGCCACGTGTAGCACGTAGTCACGTAGCAAAGTAGAACGTACGTCCGTAGCCACAAGAAAATGTTTCTGACGTAAACGATCTTTTAAATTGTGAATGCATTCTTTACATAAGTTGCGTTATCATATTTATAATAAAAATTCCAAAGTACATTATTCACTATTTCAATAAAAAGTAAGGCAAGTATTACAAAACTTGGCTACATTACACATTTTATCTTGCATTAAGCTCCCAAAGCTGTATTCCTTAATAAAAAGCTTTGTGTAAGCGCGAATTTATTAAAAAATATCAGAGAAAGAGTCCTGAACTCGTAGAGAATTTCAAAAATTAAATGTTAAAAGTCGCTGAATACTTCACAGGCGTTCTCGTGACTGCGACACATTTTTCAATGAAGACTCTTTTATCGAGAGAATTCCTTTGTAGCGGATGTCTTTAATGGCACAAATATCGCTTCTGTTTATATAAAACAATACAGAATATTTTTTAACGGCTTTCAATGATACTTAATTTTAATTTTTATCATGAAATATTGATAATTTATAAAGATAAATGTAATTTGATTTATTATCTCAATTTAATTATCTATTAGTATTATATCATGCACAATAAAACTTTATCCCTATAAACTCCGCCTTATCCGTATCAATCATTAATATGATTTTTTTACATAAACGGTATCAAACGAGAAGGAGGCTCACCTAGGGCAAGCCGTCCTTAGCCCAAGGTCACCCATAGCACTCACAGAGCCGTGGGTGGATTGTCGGCCTTTAAGGAATATGTACGCTCTTTTATTGAAGGTTTCCAAGCCGCATTAGTTTGGAAATACCCCTTCTGACAACTGATTTTACAGAGAGAAGGTGAGTGGCACAAAATGCCTTAAAACCCTGATATATCAAAAAATATAAATATTTTTTTTTGTAATTTTCCACGCGTTGTTATTAATATGTATAAAATTAGAACTTATAATACAGGAAGTATTCAGTGACCTAAGCCCACGAGAAGTATGCTTAAATTTATCAAAAAATGTTCATATACTGAGACGGGTTACGCAGTACGTAATAAAATAAGTATTAAGTAAAACATACGACCGAACGCCATGCTCAACATTGCCTACTTTCGGTACCTTTCTTAAATAATATGATTTCTATTTCGAAATTGTATAATTTGTTTTATAGAATATATTACTTGAATCGTACAAAGACGATTTTTTATATTAAAACTTGGTTGAAATTGTTAACATTTGTACCAATTTTCTTACTCCTACATAATATGTGTATGTGTTATATGTATGAGGTCCTATGGTAACTCGGGAATACCTACATATAGACCTGTATATTTGCTTCCAAAATTTGCCTTGCTTGCTACATAAAATGAATATATTTTAATTAAAATTAAGTAAAGTGAACCGTTACATAAATTTGTATTATATTTGTTACTAAATAAATACATTATTTGTTTATTACGATAAAAATGTCTTGACGATCGATAATTATATTGATTTAATTTTATTTAACGTATATTATAACATCACGCCTTTATACTGTAGGAAAGGGTATCGTGCTTGTTTTTAAACATTTTACGCAACGAATTTGAGAAAAAATTAATTAATTCGGAAAAAAAAACTAATCGAATTGTAATTAAATATTCATTTAACGTTAACGGGTTATCAACTTTTGATAATTACAATTTTAAATTTGCAAGTTACTCGTGGCTTCAATACGTGTAGACATAGCATCCCGTATTGTATATCATATTATGTTGATAAGATATGTTGAAAACTTTATACATTAAATTCCATATTCACAAAACATTCTAGTATGTTCACCGATTATATGAGACACTCAAGTAGATATCCAGAAGATTAAGTGATATTTTTTCCAATTAGTTCGAAAATATAAGCCACAATTCGAAGCAGTTGCGCAAATTAAATCGGAAGGCGCATGGATAGACGATATTTTATAATGTCTGGGGAATTACCTTTAGTGTACGAGCAGATGTAAATTAGAATGATCTTTTAATTAATAGAAGATATAACGGAGATGTTTGATTTTTATTTCTCATAAGATATAATTTCGACAGATCGCATTATCTAAGGATTATAAAAAAACCAAGCTTAAATTCATAATATAATATGAGAACCTCGAGGCATAGTGGTTGTATAAGTCTACCATGAAGTGAGAGGTATCGGGTTTAATTCCCGGTCCGGACAAGTATAACTTAATTCATAATTTATTCTGTGTCTATAAGGGTTTGATAGTGGCTGGGCGAGTCATACTGTCGCACTCGTGGGAGAGCCATGCTTAAGCATATGCGGATGCATTAATTGGGCCGGCTCATCCAAAGTGATATAACGAGTTCACAGAATACTCAGCGTGAAATAGTAGTTTTTACATTAAACGGTGCAGAAACTGTGTTTCGGTGAGTGATTGAGGATATTGAACGTCCTTAAACGGCAACACAAACAAAGCGCGGACTGTGGCGCGGTTGTTAACGGGCGGCAGTTTTCTCTTACCATATAGATGACCCAACTGCTCCGTTATCCGTGAAAGCATAAAAAAGAAAGATCGCCTTATCTATGGATTATAAAAACTAAGCTTAAAATTCATAATAAACCTCTTATACTACTTAGTTTTGAAGCAAATCAAACATACCAATACACCAACAAAAAATATTTTATCAAAATGCGTCAAGCTTAGATAATATAAAAAGAAAAAATATTTTATGTGATGTCTTTCAGCAGAACTGTGTAGTTTTGCGTAAAAATACTGCTTTAGTATTCAGAACCGAGTCTGTGTAATACTATACCTACCATTACTGATATTGTATTACGACTCCACAGGATATACAATTAATGTGTTCTGCTTTAATTTTTTATTAAAAATTACTTTGTATAATTATATCGTTTTTTAAACTAAGTAAAGAATATAAATAAAATCAAATTAAATATTTTATTCATCTTTAAATATTCATCTTTTGAAATACATAGTTTATATATATTATAATATGTCAAGTTATGAAATAAAATATTTAAATATTATTACAGCTACTGGCCTACGTGGGGATAGTAATGCGATAAGTATGTACTTCTTATATTAACCGTCATGGGATTCAATTCCCTTTATACACTTTCACATTTACATGAAGAGATAGAAACGGTAAACATATGAAATGGGAACCAGCGATAGTTAGAATAAAAGCTTTGTATTCAAAACACCAATGAGACTAGACAAATTACATGTTCACGAATGCTGAGTTTTTGAGCCGCATTTCCGAATAGCAGTATTTTTGGCTTTTTTGACGGTTCATTGGTGCCTGGTGAATGACTGTTTCTTTTCGTTCAACTCGTTGAGAAAATGTATCAAAAGCGTGGCTACAGTATTTCTTTACTTGAAATCTTTGAAAATCTGTCGGTTTCGTGAGATATAATTGCGCACGCTTTCCATCTTCCCTTAAGTTATTTTTTGTTTTTTCTCAATCAGTGTTCTAGGCACTTTTATTTATTTATTACCTATACAATTAACATTAATAAAAAATATTGGGATAAAATAATTAACATTTTATCATTATTTATGTGTGAATGTTAAAATTAAACATTTGTTAATAAATACACAGTACATTTAAAACGGCAATTCAACAACAATTGAAAAATATATAAAAAAAGTAGAGCGCATAGTTTTTAATTAAAATTCATTAAGCTTTATTGCATTTGAAAATCACAAAGGCGCCACAAAACACAGAACAATGAATGTTGGGTTGTATGGGGTTATGTACGGTTTACCTTCATTAAAATTCCCCACAGGGCTGAAACGCCTTACATTCCACATCAAATCACTGTAATTCACGTAAATTAATACAATTTTGACATTCTACAGCGCTAAAAATTGTCCTACGGTTTCTTCCTTCTCTAAGCTTCTCGTAGCTAAGTAGTTTAATAAGTCTAGTAAAAAATGAGAGGTACCGGGTTCTAATCCGGTCCGGAAAATTATATATTATAATTTAATTTATTCGCTCTCTGGAGGAGATTTACAGTGGTCGGGTGAGTGTCTTGATACTGTCACACCCGTGGAAAAGCCACGTTGAAGCATATGCGGACACACTTATTGTTCCGGCTCGTCCGAAGTGATACCGCGGGCTCACAAAATACTCAGCGAGAATCGATAGTTGTACCAGAAACGAAACCAGAAAAGGAGGTCTTTAACAGGACATTTTAGCTAAACTATTACACATTTAGAAGACGTTGGTAAGTTTCCTTTTTTTCAATGTCTTAAATTAGGATTCTGTATTTAAATCAAATTTTTAATAGATTATGCAATAAAATAAGTATATAATTGCCTAGATGTAGTGTAACCGTTAGCAGCCCTGTCCAACAAATGTAAGTTCGTCCCGGGACAAAATAATCCGAGCACTAAACATTAATGAGGCCATTTCAATAAGCGGAACGCAATTAGCAGCTCCTTTCAAACCTCTACGTGTTTGCCTACTCTTCGCCAGGCTTGTATCTAATCTTTGCAATAGGGAAAACAATTACAAACAAAGGTTTTCATGTAGTTTTACATCCAAGCATACAACTTTGGAATTGGCTAGTTAGATAAGTTATGTGTTAGATCTGTTTGTGTTATTTTATTCTTATTTTATAGCGGACTACGGAGAATGTGGGTCTCATATTTTTGAAGTTTGCTCAAGATTCGCAGATTAAAGTTATAAAAATGTATTTAAACAATTTTTAATACAAACCCATTGCTACTTATTACTTTCGCTACTTATTTCCATAAAAAATGTATGAAGACCGCGATGATATGGTATTTATTGGTGAGGTTTTGTTTACAGCAGTGAAGTCACGTAGACTAATAATTGTGGGCCGCTGCAATAACTTATTTCTACATCTCTTACATTGTGTGCATGTAGGACAATAGACCAGACTGTTTTGCCTTCCAACTATTCTCTGTAAATCAAATTTAAGATCACGCAGATAAATTTTAGCTACACTATGGATATTATAAGCTATTAAAGTATTAATAAAATATATTCCAAACATCAAATGAAATTTGTTGTTGAAAATATATGTTACATAAACGTATCTCTTTGAAGTGACACGTAAAGATTGTAATAACATAAACAGAACGGCTAGACAGTGAAATTTAGTTTAAACTTCGCAAGATAATAACACCAGGGTTCATGGAATACGCGCCCGTGTGTACACAAACTTCCTCGCCCTCGAAAACATACGTGTGTAAACATTACCCAGCTCTAGTCAGCACTTTAGAGAATCCAGAGGAAAGTGCATGCCAATTTCAACTCTAACACCTTTTTCTAACGACCAAATTCGCATGAATGGGGAAAATATCTGAAAACCTAACAACTTGTCGACCTAACACTCTTACTGCAAAATGGCTGAACCTATTCGCACTACCGATTAAAATGTAAAATGTTATTTTAAAACTTATTTCGAAGTATTGTGCCTAATATTTAAAACGTTTTCTTAGGTTTTTGTCGGTATTCGTTTTTTATTCACAAAAGCACACGATAAAACTGATATAGTATCTATATTATATTAACGCCACTTTTAAACCCATTTTGGTACAATGATAATGCTTTTTTATAACGCAATCAAATGGTTAAAATCATATGAAATAAAAAATCATATGGTTATATAACCCAAAATATTTCACAATCTATTTTGGAAGTATTCCGGGTCAATTCCCTGCTGTAATGCCCCTCAAAATCCTAATGACAAGTTAATCCATCTCAGACGAACTTTATATCTCACTTATGAAATTAAAAGTATTTCGTCGGTCCATTTCACCAAATTTTAATTTCGGCCGTAATAATAGTCGCTTTCGCATTTATTGTTAAAAATTGAAATGAATCACTGAAGTGAAAATTCTTTTGTTTCTTGAACCCAAGCTCATTTTAATAGCATGAAACTAATATTACATAATAAAAAGGATTATAGAATTCTCTCGTGTCATCAGGAAATATATAAGATTAACAATATTGAAGAACCATATGGCTTTTTTCAGTTCTTGGAATGAAATATATAGAAAAAACAACCTGAAAATTAATATAATCCTTTGGTGAGATTTTATCACAGATAAGAAAAAATAGACGATATTTTTTAAAAACCAACACAATTTAGCTACCAAACCACTCAATAACAGAATGATTTGCAAAAAATAGTCGATTCCCTTCAACAGCAGTTGATGTAAACGTGGTGACTTGGCAGTTTACAGGACCCTTTTTGACATAATATTTACTTTATTAATTGTTTGATACAATTAGATAATATAATAATTTTTACATTCTAAAATGTATTATAAAAAATTGAAATAAAAGAAATATAGTATGGGATTAGTGCTTTAAAATATTTCAGTAATTTTTATTTTAACATAACTCTACAGATAAAATACAAACCCTGATGGACCAAATCAATCAGCACTTAGATTCTGTATGATATTATATAAGGTAAGTAAATTAATAAGTTAAACTAATTAGGTATTTATACGAAAAGATTGAAAATGTCAAGTGAATAAAATCATTTGAATTTAAATCTAAGTTCTTAATCACTTACCTAAGAAAATAATCGTCATTCTTCCTACGAGTCGGAAAATTGTAACTAATGTTTGAAACGCTCAGCATTTTTTCAAAAAGAAATTCCGCCTTAGACGATAATTGGAAACGAGTAGAATGCTTTCAACAAATGTTTTTAATTAACACATTCTCATTTCGGTCTTTGAAGAGATGTGAAAAATGTAACCGCGAAGTTTACTGAAGAGACGCATTACGAATTTGACCATAAGGCACAATGGAATGCTGTAAATTTAATAGATATGGGTCAAATATCTGGTTAATAAACGTTCCAGAGTTAATCCGTGCAGCTGTGCGTGCGGTTAAGCGGCCTGTCCCGCCGCTCCCAAATTACATTTTTCGCTGCCAAAACAATGTTGTTTATTAGCTTAATTAATTAATATTTTCTACCACGCCAAATATTCGCGATGAATAATTTACAAAAATCATCAATATTAATGTCAAATTATTACTCAACAAAGGTAGCATTATTTTAATGATAAAATATCATCAATTAGAATAGAATTTTTAAATACATTTTTATACTGAATGTGATGTAACTAGAATAGTATTTATTTTATTCAACGAATCGTTGAAAGCTGTAGAATCATTGAACTGGGGCTAAATAAACATTTTTATATAATTGGATTTATAAAAGTTTCATTTTAAAAGTTGGGTTGGTTTTAAATGATTTACTACTAAATGTAAAGCTTGTAAATTTAGACAGTAAAATTTGATGCCTGAAATAAAATTAGAGCAAACATTTGTGTAATTGCATTGAATATTATTGAAGGATATAGGCGTATGCAACTTAGGTAGTTGCGGGTCTAAAAATATAATATTAGGGCAACATATATTTCATGTACACAAAATACTATCAAATAATTAAATAAACTTTATTTTATATAATTATATAATATAAAAAAATATATATAAAAAATTTAAATTTATAAAAAAAAGATTTAAAAAAATCATGATTACTACAATTGCTACTACATTTCTATACTAGATTGCTACTACAGCCAAGAAGAAAAATTGGTTATAAGTACATTTAATCACTAGTATGAGATTCGCATGAATAAGATATTTCCAAGACTATAATAATACTTTTTAAATCCATATAATATTTTCTTCATCTCAAAAGCATATTTTAGATAGAAAAAAAATACATATTTTTGAAAGCGTCGTAGCAAGTAGTAGCTAACTAAGTGGTAGACTTACCATGCGGCGAAAGGTATCGGTTTGGAATCCCGGTCCGAACAATTATAAAATATAATTTATTCGGTCTCTGGAAGGACTTGACAGTGGCCGGGCGAGTGTTTTAATACCGTGTAAGAGCTATGCTGAAGCATATGCTGACGCAGTAATTATCCGTGTATTCTGTGAGCCCGTGGTATCACTTCGGACGAACCGGCCCAATTAGTGCATCAGCATGTCTCTCCCACGGGTGAAATAACACACAGCATCGATGGAAAGGAAATGTGTTCATTATACTTAATGTCGAGAGAAGGGCCCACTAGGTTTAATTACACGTTGAGTGTCCCTTTACAGGGACGAAACTTCATTCAGTGTATGAAAACCTCATTATTATTTTATGATATTCGAAATTTGCTGTTGCATAATATAACTGTTACATACGAAACAATTATTACATACTAGGGGTCTCGACAACCTTCGATCTGCTTTACTTGACGCTTTTTACTATATTTGCTCTAATTTACAAAATATAATTAAAAATTATAGCCTATGCGTTATTCCATTATATGAGTTATGATATTGCAGTTTCATTAAAATCCGTAGTTAAAGAATTTAGTAGTTAAAATCCGTCAAGCATTAAAGAGTAAAAAACATTAAAAGTAAGATTAATGGACATAGATATGTATCTCCATTTAACTGTTTATTTGAAGCAATTGATATAACCAATATGCAAAGCTTATAAAAACAATATGCTTCCTAAAACTAATTTATTAAGATCTATAGACCTATTTAGCATGTTAATTTCATTATAAAGTATGTGTTTTGTAAAAGGCCAGCATCGCACCCGCGGCTACAGGTGTCCGTGGGCGGAGTACTGCTTTTCCTAGGTGAGCTTCCTGCGCTTGCCGTTCCATTTCCATAAAAAAAGTATTGTTTAGGCTAGCAAAGTTACAATTATATAGAATCTAACAATCTTACCATGGAGTCTTATAGTATGTTATTTATACTAATCCATTAGTTTCTACTTTGCATCCGTGGAAGAGCAATGCCGAAGCATATGCTGACGCACTATAGGGCCGGCTTGTGCGAAGTGATACAACGGGCTCACAGAATACTCAGCGTGAAACGGTACGTGTATTGTGTTTCTCAGAGTGAAAATATCGGAGGCCCTTAAAAATATCTCTTCAGCGGCGTAAAAAACCGACAACAAAAATAATGCGCGGATGTTCATGGGCGACTATGTTGTCTACCATATAGAAGACCCATCTGCTCGGTTGTCCGTTATAGAATAAAAAAAAATTAAAAAAAACAATTTCCACAATGCTTTATCTACAATAGTTTCAACTATAATTTTCATTCTTACTGACTTCTACAATGTAGAATTTTCCAGTGCGACGGATCACATAATAAAATTGTCGAGATCTCACCCAATGTCCTCGATTGCGAACAAAAGTAATGAATAATTAGTGGTAATTATCCACCCACCCTCTCTTCCGCTCACGGTTTCTCTCGCTGGGAAAAAATTAAAACCTATTTTCGCATTTTTGATTTACTACAGTTAGCCCCGGCATAACTTGGAAAAATGTAAATTTGTGACCACGCTTCAAATTTACTTTGATGAAAGTCAAATTTCGAAAGTACGATACCTATTCTATACGAAACCTAATACTTTCCACCCTTTTCCTGTTAATATTTTATTAAATTATAGTCTCTTTATAATCACCGACACAATGTAGTGTTAAAAGTCTAAGGTGTTCGTATGTCTGTGGCATCATAACTACTTAATGAATAGGCTGTATTTGGTGCGTTATTTAATAACGCAAAATTATTTTCGTTAACTATAAAACTCCTAACTCAATTAAGAATTTAAAATTTTGACTCTAACGAAAATATAAGGCCAAATAGTCGCAAACAACTTTCATTGAAAACTTGTACAACTTAAAAACAATGGTTCGGTAGTCGAACGCCAAACAATCCCAACTTTAAAATCGCAAACTGTGAAAGTCCCTCGTTTACAGGCTCAACATTGGTGTGTCGCCAAAATAGTTGTCACACAACTTTTTAACTATTGGAATTTTCAATTTTAATACCGTTTTCAATCGTAAAGTGAACCTTATTTTGTATAAATAAAGTTTAATTTACAACAACAAAGATATCTGAATACATCATTCAAACTTCCATGGTTCAATAGGCGGAATTTCTCACAATGGTCATTTCTCCTGTTCCAAAGATATTATTACCAGTCTTGTTGAGTATAAAGTATTGTACTGTCAGCATTTTAATATCTATATTAATATTAGTTATTTTTTTTTAATTTGACACAAACAATTATGCAACTTCCTACAGGTATTCATGGAGGTCCAAGGGGGAGGCCTTTGTCCAGCAGTGGACGTCTTACGGTTGAAATGATGATAATGGTGAATTATACAAGTTCAAGAAAAGTTATTTAATATTGTATAAACCATAATAACGACTCACTAAAAATTTAATAAAACATACTGCAAGCTCAAATTCGTCGAACTTCAAATAATTTTTACCGTTAACACTTTGCAAATATTGAAATTAATGCAGGTATAAAAATGTACCGGGTATAGATTTAACGTGATTAATTTGAGCAGATACTTTCATCACACATAGACAATATAAAAACTTACGACTTAGATGTTATCAATGGTACTTTTTGTAAAACTCGAATTACAGGAAAGAGCAGACTAGCCATAAAAAAACTCTCATAAGTTAGCGTTATTCCTATCTAAACAGCCTTAAAAAAGGATATAAAGGGAAAATATTTTTCTTGTTAATCGGACAAAAGGCCGTAGAATTGACCATCGCATCAGTCTCCCTGACACATCAATAGAAGGCCAGCAATTATTTATATAGGTGTAGAATGAACGCGTTCGCTCGAAGTAGCCTTAGTGGATTATATTTTCCTCCTTTATATTGCACCTATACGTGCGCAACAACTGAGTACTGAAAAATATGTTGTTTTAGTACCGTACTGTTGATTTTTTATAATACGTAATAATGCTTCTGACTTATGAGTCTAAGAAAAGTTTATAATTATGGAGAGAAAAGTCTATACAATAAAAAGCGAAACTCTATTTAATTTTTTCATATTTTTTACGAAAATAGGCAGATTAAAGAGCCAGATACCTAGAATAATCGATCATCCGCCCGTGGACAGTACAATCCTTTTTTTGTTAAATATTTAAATTTGCAGGGCCTTAGATTAATTTTTAAAATTATTTAGAAATATAGATTTACCAGGTTTAACGACAACTTTAATATACTTCTCACATTTTATAAACAAACAGGACCAAGAAAATGGCTCAATCCACGAAAGTGTTCGAGCACAAAAATTAGCAATTTATCTAGCGTAAACTTCAGCACAGGTGACACAACTTGAAGCGACTACGATACTTTTACATAATGCGGTATAAAAATGTACTTTATAATAAAAGTGGTGCTATTTTCTAGTAAAATTTAAACTTTTTCAAAGCTTACTATCCAAAAAAACATTGCTCATTAGTTAATGAGAACTTCCACGCCTTTATTAACGATTAAACTGCAACATCTATTAAATTAATAAACATTGTTTTCTGAGCCAAGTAGTGTGTACTTTCAATTTAGCAAAACCCAACCGGTATGGTACGTAAACGGTACTAATAAATATACAAGTATTTAATGAGCCAAGACATCTGTTATTTCATTTGGCATCATCTTTTAAGGATATCCGTTGTAGTAAAAGTACAGGACCTATGTATAGTGGTCAACGGAGAACCAAGGTTAACCCCCCCTGCTGGTGGTTCTCTTATATACCGCCTACCAGGGACCATGGACTTATCGGAGGCCCTTAAAAGTGCCGCTTAAGCGGTGTAAAAGGCCAGGAACACAACCAATGCACGGACTGTGGCGCGGTTATCCATGAGCGGCGGTGTTCTCGTACCATATAGGTGACCCACCAGCTCCGTTATCCACTATACTAAAAAAAATAAAACATAAATAAAAGATCACGTTATGACAAATTACTATATATTATAGACAATTATAAACCTTATATAAAAGACACCATCTGTATTAGGTGTTAAAAAGTACTTTGAAATAAACTCAGCCAAAGAATCTCAACCTGGCAATACTTAGTGTTTGAAAACTACAGCGAATTTTAAATCAAAAAGTTAATCCTTCGATTGAAAAGTTAATGTCAAGTTGCAATTCGTTTCTAGTTTGAAAATAACTTAGTGATTCCAGCTCTTTTACAAACTTTGCAAACTATAAACTCTAATAATATGAATAAATAATTTTATTGAATTTTTATATTCTAACTTTCACTTGAAAATTTAAAAAGAACATTCAAATAATCCATAATGTACAGTATTTTTATTAATATCACTATTTAGGTCAATATATAACATTCAAAGGATGTCCCTATATAAGGTAAAATTTGGGTTCAGTATGTATGACTTTATTCTGGTCTATAATTTTGTACAACACGTTCTACAGAATTGACAAAATAACTGAATTCATCATCATCAATTCAGCAGTAAGACGACCACTGCTGGACATAGGCCTCTCCCTTGGACTTCCATGAATACCTGTCGGAGGCGACCTGCACCTAGCGTCTTCCGGCGACCTTTAAAATGTCGTCTGTCCACCTTGTGGGTGGACATCCCACGCTGCGTTTGCCGGTCCGTGGTCTCCACTCTAACACTTTTCGGCCCCATCGGACATATAATAATTATAATATAATAATAATATTATAATAATAATAACTGAATTATAAAATGAATATAAAAGTATGAAATTAGTTGAATAAAAGATGTCTAATTATTGTAAATTCGTTTCCGAGTTCAGTGTAGCAATTAGTATATTTATTAAATTTGCAGCGTCGACCCCTGGCGAGGTTAAGTGAACACTTGAGGAAATGTTAAGAGACCTTTCACCTTTACAGAAGAGAGGGAAAGCTGCCTCAGTAATTCTTATCTTTAACAGATCCCTTCAATGATACATTTATTTTTGTGTCAGCTTATAATAATTGTCAATCATTGTTTTTTTCGTTTCACGTTGAAGTTTCAGTCGGAAATTAAAAAAAAATTGGATTTTAATGAATTTTTAAAAAATATAAAACTTTGATAAAAATAAAATTATATTTTTAAAGTATAGGTTGAGAAGATTTGAGAATTTTTCCTATTTTTTTTTCATTTTTCACATTATCAAAGAATAATAAACCGAGAGCATATTGGGTAAATTTTTAAATTTTGAACCCGGTTACTCAATATCTTTGTTACTGTCAGAGAAATTAACTTAATGAGCAGGAATATATAAAGAATATATATTATTATATATTTAATATATAAAGAATTCTAGTTTAAAAACTATACCCAACAGCGCATTTAAGAAAACAATGTCTGTAAGTATTTAAACAGAAAATGTAATATTTTCAATTTCAATCAATGATTTTCAAAAGTATGATTTTAAATATTTAACTTAATATCAAGTATATACTGTAAATTAAACAACCAGTGGTCATTCCAGAATATCTTAAATTATCTTGACTTGATAAATATATGTGAAAGAACAAACTATGTTAAACGTGTATACAATTTCAATAACATGAAAGAATATTACGAACATCCTTCATACGAAATAAGTTCTAAGGCTGATGCAAAATATACAAAACTAAAATCTACACAATATTTTATATGAATTTAAATGAAACCTGAAATCATAAAACCGACGGGAACTTGACTAAGTCAGTAAAATAAAAAATGGAAAAATATATTTTGTTCAATATTAAAATACGAGAAGTCCCATTTTCGCAGCCGCGACGCAATCGACCTAATTATGAAGAGGAAACCCTCTTTCAAATACTGCGTATCCACCATGTTGGATTTTGTCAAGACGTTTAAATCGTTATTGAATATGAACATTTCATTCATGGTCTCAGTTTATTAATCCAATTTTCCATTATAGTAGTAGTGCACAGCCTATTTAGATGGGTTTTATATTAACAATGTACTTTCCGGTTCTACCATAAATATAAATTATTGTTTTTTTTTCAAAAACCATTAAATACAATTTAATATTCATCAAATTATACGCATTCAATATAACTTTTGATAATATTCAATATTTTACGTAGATTAATAAAACAAAATATTTTAATAATTGGCATTTCTAGTCTCATAAGTATTAATCTTGAAAAACATTTGTTCTATTTAGACGTTTTTACCTTATTTAGATACAGTTTAAATGAAAACTAACAAATTTACTTATACATAAATCGAATTATTAGAAATTTATGTTAGTAAGTGAATTATATTTCAGAATAAAATAAGTGAAAGTAATTCAACGAGTTAATAACATATTTGGAAATGATTAAATAAGTAAGCGGTTTTAATTATTTTTGTGCCACGCATCACCACGGTATAGAACCAATTGTCTGCAGAGCTATTTTCAAACCAATAGGATTTAAAAATAGGACAAGGAGAACTTAAAAAAAGCGAATCTTTTTCTTATAAGCTGACAATGAACTTTCTTCAGTTAATCTACGGGTGTCGATGGCTGGCAAACCTCTTATCCAAGAACAGCCTGCTGCCCTTTTAACTTCCTTCAAATAAAAAAAACATTTACGTTATGCCGTAACAAGCTGGACAAAATTATACGGATCCATAATAGTGCCTGGATGAAACGCGTGTCTGTATGCAAATGTACAGTAACGGCTCAATCAGACGGCCCAGAGGAACACGGTAGAAAAATCTAAATTTAATGAAAGCCCGAGCGTGCCATGAATAAGCGATGGGACTCGCTCGTAGTTAGACTACGACTGTCTCATATTTCCTGACATGACCTTATTTTTGTTCTTAATTATTAAGTTAAAATGAATTTAAACAGGGAGGAGTTTTATATTAAATATAATGTTGCTTATTAACTCATATTTTTATATGAATTAGAACATTTTTATACTATTTAGCTGTAAAATGATAGTTGCTTAGTTTAATTGTGTTAGTTTAAATTTAGTTGTGTTAATTATAAAGCATGTTTAAATATTTGCTGTGTTTATTTCTTTATTTGGCTTATCCATGGTTAAAAAAATATTAGGAAATAAATATGTCTGCAGGTATTTTAGGTCAATGGACACAATTTTTGGATTTAAGAGTATTTTTCTAATAATCTCAATTCTATTGTTTATTATTTAAATAACAGGTATGCTTTTTGAATGTATAATAAACTGCTATTATGCACAAAGATAAGACATAGTTTATAACTTTGTTGTGTTGCATAAATCATTTCATCTACAGTACCTTTATTATTTTATGCTACTTCAATTGAAATGACTAAATATTTTTCTCGAAAACATAACATCATAAAAATATAACAGTATGACGCTAGGATGGTTCCTAAATCAACAAACACGCCACCTAGTATTATAATCTCAGACCCAATCTCTCCTGACCCTTTCAACACGTTTCACAGGAATTTAACCCTTGCAAATTAATGATAAGGTAGCAAATCGTACGATTCAATTTTATCAAGAAATATGATCGGTAAATCGACGAAGTAAACTTATGTGCCTGTGCAATGTTTATGGATATAAAGATTTTGCTATTAAGAAATTGTATTGAATTTCAGTTTGCTGTATCAGTTTTTTTATGTGTGACGATGAAAATATAAAGAATAACCTTGTGCTAAATTATATTATATCATTGGTTAATTTCAAAGCACGCAGACATTCCAATGTCTGATGTTCGGTTATTATGACCAGTATAAATAAAAACTGTATTATTATTAACTTACTTGGATAATAAATCTTTGTCAACGATACTTAATTTAAAATAATTATATATGTTATAGTAAAATAAATGAATATATCTTTAAATCCTATTAAAATGCCTAATGACACTTATAAGACTGCTCTTCAACTCAATTTAGTAAATTAATTTGATTGAAGAAAGATCAAAGCAAGAAGGCGTAGACTATTCTGTTGAGCGTCATTATATAATATCAATACAAATTAGCTGTTGCTGTGTCTCAGACACTTTCCCACAGTTTTTTCTTACTATTGCAATACTAATAGGACTATTTATAGAGTAAATATACATACTTTATTCTATAAAGATACTTATAACATTTATCTATGAAATATATTCCTATACGTACGCCTGATACATTTTTAAGAAAGATCATAACGGAAATCGTAAAATATACTTAAAGAATTTATTTCTGTCCAGTTGGCATCTTATCTAATTTATCTAACCGTAAAAGTCAGAGCAAGTCGCTTCTCCTAAATGGTATATCATACATTCACTTCTACGACGATTCTCAGTAAAAATTGCATCAAAATTAATATAAAAGAGCGCACGCGGACCATCTAACTCAACATTTTCCCTGAGTTCTTCGTATTTTCTTGATATTTTCCTTCCGACGGCCACTCACGCCGCACATACATTCTCAATGTTATTGAACGGCAGACTACTGCCGACAAATTGTTTGAAACAAGTTTAAACAATCTCTTGATTCTTCTTGCTTCGGTTTTAATAATGGTATTTAAAAACTACTTATTCAAATGACAATTGCGCCAAATATGTCGCAAAATACTAAATATCAATGTAATTTATCTATATCATTTATCTATTGTTCTCGTCGATTTCTTGACAAATGTGGATTGTATATCAATATATATATAATATTTTTTCACTTAAATTTTTTTTCTAATCTACTTTTATAAAATTATTTTAATGAAATTAGATATCGTTTTAACATTATTACAACACAAGTTTTATATTTCAATTTATTAAAAGCTTCAGAGGCTACCTAAAGATAGATTCTAGGAAGTTTTTTGGCCGGATAAGGTTTTAAAAACAAAGAACAGTTTATTATATTTATAGTTATAAAACTTCAAGATCCGAAACGATTTCAAGTACTGCGATGAAATATCTTAAGATTCTTATCAAATAGCTAACCATTTTTTAGAACATATATATTTTTAATATTATTATATTATTTACAATATTTAAAAAAATCACTATTCTTACAATTGTTATATTAAATTAATAAAACTTACAGTAAAAACAATAATGTAGAAAAGAATGAAAAGTTTATGTCTACGTTCACTACGTAGCCTTGTGGCGTTTTTATTTCGTAGCTTCAACTACTGCTTCTGCTACTGGTTGCTTGCTCTAAATATAATATTATATAATATAAGTCCATTAATAATAGGAAGTTCCTCTTATCGACCACATAAAACGGAACGAAATTCCGGAAAACATTAGTGATATGGGTAAAAAAGGTCACAATGAATTTAAATGAATGTTATTAGGTTGAGGTGGGAAGAGTATGCCATGTAATTAGGAAGTTGCAGCTTTTAAATCGTACGACTCTATAAATTTTAGCCCCAAGGATAATGGGCCATAAGTAAATAAAAAATTTAATTTACTTATAAATAATTATTTCAATTAAATGAGGTGTTATTCCTAAATATAAAATGGTATTGAATTTTTTCTAAGTTTTATAATATTTAAATTCAATACAAATAAATTTACTGGGCTTAAATATACCTGAGCTATTTAAAGTCACTTTTATAAATATTTTTATCTAAAACAACAACGATCTGTGTTTTTATGTAATGAGCTTTTTCCTCGCGTAAAAGGTATAAATGGAAATACGTTGAATAGAAAAAATACACATTAAAAGAAATGATCATACTAAACTTGGTATTTCAAAGTACTATATTTAAAATGATTATATAACAATAAACACTGTCTTAAAGGGAAAGGAAATCTAAACTATATGCAATTTATGATTAATCACAAAACAGGAGTCTTACACGTTCTATATACTTTTTTGCAATAATATCTAGATCATATTTTAGTGTAAACAATAAAGTTTCATAAAAAAAATAACCAATGCCTATAAATATGAAAAAGGCTTGAAAGTTGAGTAGCAATACATGAAGCCTCTGAAACGAAGCAACCGTATTTACGAAAAATTTAATAGAAATTGAAGTAAACAAATCTCAGGTTTCGCGCGATTCGTGATATTTCATATTGAAACAAAGGGGGGATTCTTCACGAAGGAGGTCAATAGGTCTCACAGACCGCGCGGCCGTGGGGTCGAAACGACCCCGCTCTAAGTGCTGGGTGAAAATCATATTCTTAATGCTAGTTTCATTTCTGAGTTTCATTTTTAATATTTAAACAGCGGATTAAAAATAAAACTCTCTCGTTATTATGGCGAATTTAAAGTCGTAAATGTTTGGCGAGACAAAACTTATGTTCTTCGATGAATATTAAGATATAATGGAATTTACAAATAGAAACAAATATAGCATTATCTGGTATTAAGAATAAATTAACAAACTCTAAAAAGTTATGGAGTCGCACAATTGTAATGGAGCCCGTTTCGACACCTGGTGAGCTTGAAAGTTATCAGTCCTCGTAGAATATATAATACAATTTTATTCAATTATTCAACAATCAGTGAGCTCAGGAGACCGGCTCCATTCAACTTATTATTTCTAAATTCAGACTGAAATAAAGTAAGGATGCTGATTGTTAATTGCTCGGAGTAATTTTATAGTCACTGAAGTCTACATATAAAAAAAGTTTTATCAAAAAATTTATCATAAAACTTTGGTCAACAAACGTCTTCGTGAACATAGAAAAAACTTGCGATTTGGGCTTTGTTATTTATTGTCACGTGATTACAATTATAATGTAAGTTAATTTTTCGTCAATGCATTCAAAAGATTTAAAAAAATATATATTAATGACCATACATTTTCATTAATAATATGTTTATTTTATATCATCATCATCAGTCTTTCAAGTCTACTGCTGGACATAGGCCTCCCCCAAAAGGAGGGTGTTTTGCCTTAATCACCACGCTTGTCAGGCGGGTTATATAGTTTATAAAAATTATTTACTTTTAAAAAATCTCAAAAAGTTAAACATCGGTTTTAAAAAGTTACACCAGTTCAAAAGCACCGTCTAAATTTTAATAAATATAGCCGAACGACTTTGATGAAAAATTTTATCATGTATAAATCTGAACATAGGAATGTATTTCAGTTAGCCTATTCGCTACATGCACACTTTTATTAACAACCGCTGTACTGTACAGTACTTCAGTTATTTTAGTTCAAACTCACTTTGGGTTACGGATTTATTCACTATCCAGCCAATTCCTTTACAACTTTTTTTTATTTGTTTAGCTTTCAACGGAGCAGGTGGGTCTCCTATATGGTAAGAGAACACCGCCGCCCATGGACAACCGTGCCATAGTCCGCACATTGGTTGTGTTGTCGTTCTTTTTACCTCCGATATCCTCACTCAATTAGCGAAATACAGAAGAAGCACCGTTTCAAGTACAACTACCATTTCACGTTGAGTACTCTGTAAGCCCGTGGTAGCACTTGGGACGAGCCGGCACAAATTAGTGCGTGAGAATATGCTGTTATCATGACATGGCTCTCCCACGGGTGCAATATATAAATAAATATATCATGTATTATAATAATAATTTAATAAAGTACATTGTGAGATGGAAGAGAATATATTATATACTGTGAGTAATTTATTTTTTAAAACTTTCTTTTATCAATGTTAAGATATATAGGTATAACCTTAAAACTCTTACAACTCTGTGTTTCTCTGTTTGTACATGCTATTACGTCTTAATAATTATTACGTATTATCAGTAAGTCTAAATAAAAGTAGACTACTTTGTGGTAATTGTGGTAAAATGCAAGTTTTTATAATTATATGTGAGATATTACATAGAAGTGTTGTCTAACAAAATAAAAAACTTTGTTGAAGAATATTTGATGAATAGGATGAAATAATTTTAAAAGTATTGTAATTAAAAAATACAAACTCATAGAGAATTTTGATCGTGCTCAAAAGGGTTGAAAGCTTCTACAATAATCCCTTATACCTAATCCTTCAAACTTTTTTAAGCCCATTATAATTGAGGCCGCAAAGAAAAGTCTTTTTCGCTCGAACATATAATATATAAAACCCTCATCAACTTTCCAATAAATATTTTTAAGGATAAGTTTGTAAGTTTATGCTTGGACATATTTTAGTGTTTGTATATAAAATAATTGTATGGAAACAAATTAACATGTATTGTGTAAATTTTTTTCTAAAGTTCCTATCGCAAATACAAATAAAATATTTACATTACAAAACCTAAATCATATATACTCAATACATTTTAAAATTGTTGGAGTTCGAACAATAATACTTCGTTTACTTGAATAACAAAGGTTTCAAAATATTTGATTTGTAAACTAACCGCAGAATTTTGTATTTAAAAGGCGCTGATATTTTTAATACACAAAGATAAAATGTGACATTTTAAACGAGTTAAATATTTTTATCCCATAAGACAATTACGTATCTAAATTAATACAATGTAAACAAGGAACAAACTTGTAATCATTTTAAATGTTCTTAAAATGAGTGTTTGACTTTGCGTAACAATGTCAAAACGACCTCCAGCTGACAACTCTACAGAGTACACTCGGCTTATGAAAATATGCTTTGTTTCTCGCGTTTACTTTAATCTAGCTCAAATTAATTACACGCGAGGTGCACCATTTAAGTATTACTTTAAAGCATGCGGCTATAGCGCACTGTTGTCACTGATAATTATATTTTAATTGGTTATGTTTGGAAATAACAAGGTTGGAGCAATGTTTAGATATTATTTGCATATTAGAAAGTTTCTAAAGAAGTACGGATAACATCGCGATGCGTTCGAGATTAATTTTAGAGAATACATATGTTGTATATTATTATTACCTGTGAAAATCTTTCCTGTGCGTCCAAAATGTCAATAAATAAGGAAAGTTTATGGTCCATGATAGGAAATCCATTTCTTGGCTGCTGCAAGAGGTGACGCACTGCTTCTCTCACTGCAGCGGGTGTGCTGGGAGTCATCGGCGTGCCCATGGGCGTACCTAAAGGTGGGTGCACACCCATGAGCGCCGATAACCCGTGAAACGTAGCTGACATTTTTGGAGGGTTCTGTCCGCCACCAGGTAAGGATAACCTCCGCGATGTTGACGGCGGCACTGCACCATAACCGTTCGTCATGATCGCGGGTCTTTGCAATTGATAATCACTGCGGGAGGACGGTAAGAAAGGCGCGCGAGCCGGGACGGTGGGCACGGGCCGCCGTGGTACCGGCTGCAGAAGCGGCACGGGCCAGTCATCCTCAATAGATCCTATCGAATGAGGCCGCCGCGTCACTTCAGGCACCTGTCGCGGAGCCACCACACTCTGGGGCCTCCGCGGCCGACGATCTGGTTGGATAGGGTTAGGTGGAGTATAGGGAGAAAAGCCACCAAAATCATCATTAATCGGATGCGGTGGTTTCGTTTCAGGCGCAGGAGGAGGAGGATCGTCCCAACGCGGCCATGCTAAGGTTAAGGAGTCCGGCTTCCGGGGCGGCGCGGGCCTGGGCCTGCCCGCCCCCTCGGTCATTGCGGCCGCAGGCAGGGTCACATGGCGCGAGGCGTGCGTCGCGCACGGCGTCCGCCGGCCGACTAAAGGGAAGCTTGCATCCCGGCGCCCCGCTGCAGCGCGTGTTTTGGTTACAGGCGTCGACTACAGAGTAGATACGCTTACTAAGAGAGCTTTCGTAGACCCTCTACGAGAATTATATATTTCGCAGCATTCCATATGAATAGTTCAATATAATAAATTATGTTTGAATGTAACTACTAATGTACATTCATGTCAATATGATGCCATTTTTTTACTTTCGCACATAATTCTCAGTATGAACGTTATACATCTGTATAAAGTGTAGTTATAATTAGTTTAATCATGTCACCCAAAAAGAGTTTACTAAACCACAAAACATGAAAAATAAATAAAAATGTTTAAAAAAGCTAACTGTAACATCAGATGATAATATTTTTGAATGAATAGTATGAAGTATAAAGCGCTAGGTGCTCTACGCGTCAGTAGTTCTGTGGGTCGAGTTTACTTTCAAAGGTAAATGGAACAGGCATGGTGGGACGAACTCTCCCCTAAACCTATTAGAGCTAGTCACTAGTGACACCGTTACGCGAAACTTTATTAACAACATCTCACACGTTTTCCATTCTCATAACGTTTACGTGAAAATATTTTCCTATACATAATATATAAAAAGATATTAAATTTGATATAATAAATAAACGATTCATATAAACCTGTCTTATATTATGTTACAAATTAAATAAAAAAGTACCAAAAGAAACAATCAATACTAAAGAACTCAATGTTTAATATCTGCCCCAGTTTAAACTTTTATTGTAAATAAAACTTACTAAGAATCATACAGAGATGGAACTTAAAAAGGAAGAAAGTTAATTATAATCAATTTTTATGCAAACGTAAATGTGATAAATGTAGTTCTGTATTTTTAAGCAATGAAAAGACAATAGTCAAAGTCTTACTTTAAACTTCGAAATTATTTCGTAAGAAATTTTCACAACTTTATAGAGAAATAGTTATGAGGCTAATATAAAGTGTAATGTGCTATAAACCCTCCTGTTCGTTCTGTATCGGACTCTCGTAAATCAACATTATATGATTTTTCTCTATATACAACACTCTTTCAATTCCTAAGCTTATTAAACAGAATATATAAATAAAAAAATTAATTTTAACATTAGAGTATTTGATTTTTGTACAAATTCTGAAATAAGCACTCTGATGTGTGTATAAAAAATAATTAAATACACAGTTATTTATGGTTTTTTTAGATTATAGAAAAACAATTAATTGTATTAAAACTCCTTGAAACATAAATGTATTATTAAATGGCATATAAGACATTACAAAACATAAGAAACATGAACTTTTTATATACTAAGAAGATTTAAGCATTCATTTTATCGAGCAATATTTTTAAGATAATTAATTAAATGCAATATTTTTATCTATATTATATATTATTAAAAGTATAGATGTAACATGACGTAGGAAAGTATGTAACAAAAATGTTCTTCTCTGATGTCCATTACTTATTGCACTGTAAATTAGTTCTGAATATAAAAGCAGCAAGTCGGAAATGGAAGAATAACGTCGTATCAAAAGAGCAACTTTAAATGTTGAAGTACATCTATTTATAAAGAGTGTATTGCACTTGAGTATTAAACTCAATCCTTCAGCGGTTATCTTGTATTGGAATATTTATTTATGGAGTTCAATATTAACCCGTCCATTATGGATCGTACAGCGCTACACCCACATCACTGAACATCTTGACTCCCATTATGGTCATCGGCGGAGCGATTTGAAAAACTTTTACCCAACTCAGGGATTCAGACTTAGTGAATATGAATGGTTGTTATTGTTGTAATATTATTGGTTTCAGAGCATTGTAGCTTAATGGTTTTAAAAGTGTACCATGAAGCGAGAGGTTCATGGTACACTTTTTTGTTCAATCATATCAAGTGGTCGGGTTCGAATCCCGGTCCGGAAATTATATTTTAATGTATAATTTTTCTGTCTCTGGAAGTGCTTTACAGTAGCCATTAAAAAGCCATAAAAACATTACTAACAATGAAAAAGTATATATTTGGATGTAGTAGAGATTACATGTTACAATAAGTTTATATTGGATTATAGTGAGAGATAATACAATTGGTTTAAAGTGGGGAACAAAAACACACAAAGCGCAGATTAAGGCGCGGTTGTTGAACGGCGACGGTGGATTCGTACCGTAGACGAGACCTGACTGCGCTGTGGCTCGCTATACCAGTATTTAATAATAAATGTTATATTTAATCTCAGTTGTTACATTTATCTTCATCAAACATAAATAAGGGAATTAATTAATGAAACGCTCCGCCTTTCAACGTATTCAATACTTAGCTTTCAATGTATTGAAGTTTGGATATTTCGGTCCGAAATGGATCGAACGGGCACCGGGCGTCGCCACTAGTGTCGAGCAACGTATTTGCCATCCATTTTATGAGCTTTTGAATAGTCGTAACAATACTCGAATATACGGTAACACTAGTCAATAGAGATGTATTATAAATTGTATAATGATTTTTATTTTTATTCTATAGTCGACAACGGAGCAGGTGGGTCTCCTATATGGTAAGAGAACACTGCCGCCATTGCACAACTGTGCCACAGTCCACGCATTGGTTGCGTTGTCGGCTTTTTACGCCGCTTAAGCGGCACTTTTAAGGGCCTCCGATATCCTCACTCTGCGAAACACAGTTAAAGTACTGTTTGATGCTGAGTATTCTATGAGCGGTTTGTATCACGTCGGACGAGCCGGGACAATTAGTGCGTCAGCGTATGCTACAGCATGGCTCCCCTACGGGTACGACAGTATTAAGACACTCGCCCGGCCACTATCAAGACTTTCTAGAGACCGAAAAAAATATAAACAAAAATTTATCACTGTGCGGGCCGGGATTCGAACCCGATACCTCTTGCTTCATGGTAAACTTTTAAAATCATTAGGGCTCTCAAGATAGATTATTTACAAAAGCTTAGAGCATTAATATCTTCTTCAGTTCAATAATACTAATTGAAAATAAGATGATATAATATAAACATAAAGACCGATAAAGTTTTACTGAAGGCACGTAGCAATCTACGTATCAATTGTACTTTCAATATTTATGAACAGTATTATTCTATTGTTATCTTTATAGATTCATATTCAATAAATCTTGCTAACTGGACGAAATATTGTTGGCGAAAATAAAGACTTACTTTCAAACTATATAAACTAAATTTTCTTCCTATAACTTCCAGGGCTAAAAATGTATGAAAATTCGCATTTTTAAATATTAACCGCAAGGGTTTCCATATTAATTAAGAATCTAGAGCAACATTAATAACAAGCTTTAAGAGCATAATACAAGCCTGAAATAGTACTTGTACTGTGTATCGCTGCGTGAGTGAGGTTGCTGGAGGCCAATAAAGTTATAACCCGTAAATCGCTTAATAAACCGGCAACATAAATAGAGCGCGGCTTGAGACGCAATAGTTCATTGGTGGCAATGATGACTTAACACCAGTAGAACCGCCTGTCACATTGTCCGTAAAAATATTCAAATCATTCCGTAACAGAAGGCAAATTATATATAGCTATTTCACAAGAAGCCAATCGTGCCAAAATTTCTTTTAATACCGATCATAACAAAATAAGACGAAGGAAAAAGGGATCAAAGGATAGAGGCGGATCACTTTAATAGGATCTGAGAAAGCCTTTAAAAATATTCAGAGAAACCGATATTTAAATCGTAAAAGAATATTTTAATGTTGCGTGTGCCCGCTATTTTGTATACGTTAAAATAATTTTATGAAATACATTTGCGACATATAAAGGAAACATATGGCAAATAATAGATTCGAATCTCAAATGATTACGAGATCATTTCAGGATATAAAACGTACAGTTGACTTAAGTAAAGTCACGAACTAAAGACACTGTAGGAATAATACAAAAGCGAGAAGCGATTAAAACCTTCAGCGAGGGTGAATATATCAAAAGAATAACACGTTCTCGTCAAAGTTGAGTTTCGATAAAATATGATGACGTCACAGGGATCCTTAACTAGCATCGTTACTCGTTGTAGATCAGCCACCCAACGCTACGTTCGCCGGAAATAGTGTTATATTGAGAGGAAACACCGACTTCTCGATAGAAGCCATCGAGTTGAGAATAATAATGAACGCAACGACATCAAAGAATATCATTTATAATTTATATTTCTATACGACATTTGCCTACCAATGTTTTATTCAAAACCGTCATGACTATGATCAATTATAAATACAGCAAACGGATGAACAAATAGTCTTAAATTGTAGCTAGGAACAAAATATTTCATCATTATATTTTTTACCGTAAAAATTTTGTGCAATTATTAATCCATGGATCTATGATGACGCATTAATTAAGCAGGTTTGTCCGAAGTTTTACCACGGGCTCAACGTGAAATGGTAGTTGTACTTGAAAGTGTGTTTCTACTGTGTTTCGTTGAGTGAGTGAGGATATCGGAGGGCCTAAAAATGCCGCTTAAATGGCGTAAAAAGCCGGTAACACAACCAATGCGCGGATTGTGACGCCGGTTGTCCATGGGCGGCGGGGTTCTCTGACCAATTAGAAAAAAATATCAATATAATATAATAAAATATAATAAAAAATCCGAAACTGTTACGTATTTTACTTTTAAAGTCAAGGTTATTATAATTAGTAACATTATACCATAGCAATTACGTAGACATAACTCTTTGCCAGCCATTTTAGTAAAGTACCCTATTTTATATGTATTAACTATTAAACATAGTGTACTGTATATATAATACACATACAGAGAAATTATAAGACAAAAGCCGTCATTTCAGCTTGATCCATGCCTTAGTCGTATTATGCGCATATAAGTGAGCTGTTGGTTACACTCTTAACCATAGGTCTAGTACTAATTTTAATGTTTTGGTATTTGTGATAAAACAATTGTTCTCTTCGTAAAATTTAAAGTATAAGAAATTAAAATATAGGTTATACGTAGCGTACAAGCCGGTCTATACGTAACTATATTATTTCAAAAACGTTTATCTTGATCTTAGAAAGTATCAACTTTTAAGAATGATCGAAAATTAGTAATCGACATTTAATAGACAAAGATTTTCAAATTTGAAATGTAATTTTGCATGCAAGTACCACGCATAAGATGTACGTATTCATTTAAAGTTTTAAAATATAATCAAACAACAATACGAAACTTAAATAAAGTTTAATATTCAAAGAGAAAACAAATAATTTCTTAAGTGCAAATAATTACAGCAATTCAGTGCAACTCCGAATAAAACAATTCTTAACTTTAGCCGGATTATTTAAAACAACGTCCAACTTTTGATTTTGCTATACAATAGCTGCATTTTGCATTAATATTTGTATTAAAATAGTTTCTACAGTAAGTAAGAACTGTTATTGCATTTTTCTGAATCGTGAACAAAGAATAACTAGAGAAGTCAGCCGTGGAAGAACCATGCGAAAGCACTAATTGTACCGATTCATCCGAAATGATACCACGGGCTCAAAGAATACCCAACGTGAAATAGTATTTGTACTTGAAACGGTGCTTCTATACGTTTCCCTTAAATATGCCGCTTCGGTGGCGTAAAAAGTCGGCAATACAAACAATGCGCGGACTATGACGCGATTGTCCATGGACGGCGGTGTTCTCTTACCATATAGGAGATCCACCTCCTCCGTTGTCCGCTATACTTTAAAATATAATATAAATATATACTTGGGATTTACTATTGAAGTGAACGTAACAGTTATTTTTGTGTATACCTTAAAAATATATTTCGTGTGTTAGTATTATTTTAAATAAGCACTTAAATTATCACAAAAGCAATAAGAAAACTAATTCTTAGCTTTGAGCGTCATCTTTTCGTTATACAGCAAAGTCTCAGGTCTATCATAATGAAATTCAATAAATAGTTGTATTTCATTATTACTAAAAACCTACGATAGGTGGCGCTTAAAATAGTAAAATGTTATATAATAGCAAACTCAGATGGCGCTGATAAATAAGCGAGAAATATTTAAAAATATTATTATATCTATAGTAATTAGAATTACCTAACAAACGTATGATACAAAACTCAGAAACTATTGTAGAACTATCGGTTATTATCGCCCAGGGCCATTTGCTATCTGTATTTTTGTATATTTTCTTGTGTATCATGTAAATAATATCTTATCACACATTATATCTTATAAATCCATTTTCAAACTATCCTCGTAATAGCTTCTTACATACTCTTTAGCTTTTCTTACCTTGAGTAGATGAGGATCCCTTTCTGCTGCATCCAGCAATGACTCTGCTTCACTCAGCCAAGCAACGAATTTCTCCAGCGACCGGTCAAAGTTTTGCAGCGATGACACCGCTGAATGCAGTGCCTTTCCTCGGTTTATAATACTGAAAAGTATTCATAAATGTAGATACCTCATCGTAGTAATTATTATAATATGTATATTTTATTTGAATATAATATGCATTTCAAAAATTATTGATTGTATCTCTATAATGTTTACTTACTTGATATACTTCGATGATATCAGTTAATTTATAAATTACATTTAGAAAATTTAATATTAGTAAGAGATAAAATTAAAATTTGTTCTAATATAACAACGCCCTCTAACGAGAAAAGGATATTTAATTTAATTTAGAATTTTTTAGATGTCTAGATATAAACTCTTAATTATTAGGTACAGCGCCATCTTTGTTTCACAGGCGTAACAAAGAAATTCTTATAAATTATATGCATTGCAAGGTATGTTTTATTACTATTACAAATAGACTGCCCTCTACTGTGTTATATATTTTATAAGAAATGTATTATTTTTTATTAAAAATATAGATGGCCGTATTTTTAATAACATTTCGGAGCATGATTATAACATATAAAGGGCAATCACAGGGATGTCAAACCGCTGGACTTCCTTTTACTTTCTAACAGTTTTAAGAAACAGTTATGAAATATATTAAGATGTATTTTATCTGTATCTGCGTGATTATTTGATAAGATGACGTAGGTACCTATTATTGAGTTCATTGTATCTGTGGTTGACAGCTTCGGTGGCACGTTTGATTCGGGTTGTATCATCATTGCGGTAAACGGCAATCAGCCGTTGTGTGAGCTGACCGAACAATTCTATTTGATGCTTGTATTGGTGCACCTCTGCATGGAACGACTAGAAAAAAACACAGCAATGTCAAAGAAAATACTTATACAATATAAAATTACAAATTGAATTTAGTTCTTCTAGTTTAATTACAATTTGGTAATAATCTTTTATTCAATGTAGTTTATAGATATAATGAATAATATTAATGTCGTTATCGATGTTTTTCAAGTGACCCTGGAGTTCAAATGGAATCAAAATTACAGCATGTAAAACAATTTTTTGATAAAACACAATTAATATTGAATTTCAAGATGAAAAATAATAAAGGGCAGTTTTTATGCTTCTTGATTTTAATTTATTTTTTATACTATAGCGGACAAAGGAGTAGGTGGGTCTCCTATAGGGTAAAAAACACCATGCATTAGTTGTGTTGCCGACTTTTTAGGCCTTTTAAGAGTAATTTTTAAGGGCCTGCGATAATCACACTCACTTTGCGAAATACAGTACAAGAACCGTTTCACGCTGAGTATTCTGTGAGCCCGTGATATCACTTCGGATGAGCCGGCCCAACTAGTGCGTCAGGATATTCTTCAGCATAGCTGCCCCAGTGAAACTACCACTACTTAACCAATAGTTTCTTATTGTATGACATTAACATACATGGAAACGTTCCAAACGATGCACGTGACTAAAAGCATCTCATAAGTTAAATGTAATTAGGAAAACTTTTGTTTGAACAACTTGTAAGTTTCAACTGACTTTTTAGGGCTATCCATTGCACTGAAAATATTTTTAAGTCTTTTATAAAAACAATTGATGTTACAAACAAGATGCGTACAAAATTTAATTTATTATTTTAATACAGGTACAAAAAGTGATTGTTACAATAGCTATTTAAAAAAAAGTTAACTTTTGATGTATTAAACATGTTTACAGTGTTAATACATATGGGAATAGCATGTTTTTTTTTATTTTATAACAGGTGGGTCTTCTACATGGTAAGAGAACACCAACTCCCATGGACAAAAGCGTAACAACCTGCGCTTTGGTTAGCAAGCAGCTGAATTTCAAGGGTTACTCACTCAGCGAAACACAGTACAAGTACCGTTATACACTGAGTATTCTGTGACCACGTTAATAACATAACTTAAGCCATGTCAAATAATACGTAATAGATTCGTTTTTCTTTAATTAAATTTTAAAATTTTTCATTAAAAATTGCTTAATGGGCTGGTAAATATAATAAAATATTTATATATTTTTTTTAAATTATCTAGCAAACTTATTAAGAAGAAAGTATAAGTAAAACAGGTTAACAATTGATTTTTGGTTTCTTTATCCGAAACCTACTTTTACCTGCTTAACAAAACTCTGACTTATATTTTAAACTGTTTAAATATACTTTTATACACATTTATATGAAAGTTGGCAAGTCATGCCATTTTTTATTCTAACTTAAGTTGTCGTTGCGTAGAAGATGTTGCTGCGCTCAGCATCTTCTATCGCATTAATGATGGGGACTGTTCGGAGGAGCTGTTTGGTGCTACATGCTGCTGAATTTCACCATCGAACAACGATCATCATCACTTTTATTTTAATTCATCGCTTTCACCTAGATGTTTGTCGTTTCAATTGCAAGGGCTAGGGGGCGTCTAGGGCATAGAACCCCTTGCCCTAGGTGAGCCTCTTATTCACTTGCCGGCGATATTATATAAAAAAAAACTTAAAATTTTCAGTTATAATAAAACGAACAATAACATAGGTATCAACCGATATCTCTTTATTTTACCAATAATTTATCTTTGTTTTTTTTAAATGTTAGCCAGTGATAACCCTAAACAGTCGCCAATCATCGCTCGATATTAGGAACGGGGTCTCGACATTAAGACGCTGAACCACCCGGCGTCGCCCGTGAGATTTATTTTAACTAACGCACTTTATTCGTCAAGAAACTTACAAATCGTCTCCTTAAGACTTTTTATTTTATTTACATATAACATGACAACTTCGAACATAATCTTAAATGATGATTATAAAAAAAAAATTCAAAAATATTGTGAAGTGGAGGGAAGTGTTTATATTAAACGCGATACACTGCCTCAATTTCATACAAGCCCAGTTATAATAAATTAAAAATTCTCAATTATCATTGATGATGCTTGAAATCGTAGCAAATTAATATTTTTAGTATCTGTTATTATTTTTTTTAATTGCCTGAATAGTTCTGATTTTTCCATCCTGATTTTTTTATGGTATTACGGGCAACGGAGCATGCGGTCTGGTAAGAGATTACCGCCACCCATGAACAACCGCGCCACAAGCCACGCTTTGGTTGTATTGTCGGCTTTTTAAGCCACTTTAATGTTATAATTTTAAGGGGCTGCGATATCCTCACTCATTTAGCAATACACACTGCAAATACTGTTTCACGCTGGTATTATGTGAGCCCGTGGTATCAATTCATACAAGCCATTCAAATAAGTGCATCAGCTATGTTCCAGCATGGCAATTTATAAAAATATTAGCTCTAAAGATCAGTAAAAAATGTAAAATGGAATGGAAATGTATCTACCCTACTGAGCTGTCTGCATGCCTACTCGTGTTTCTAGCCTTAGAAAGATAATCTTGTATGTATGTATACCTTCTGTTCCCGTAGTTGCATTTCAAGTACGTCGGCGGTATGTCCCGGTGCGGTCATAGCTCCAAGCCGGGTCTCCATCCGAGTGAGCCAAGCGTCGGAGTCGCGTCTGCGGGCTTCGTACCGCTGTGAGTCACCCAGCATTGCGTCCAGCTGGGCTTTACGCTGTAAAACTCGGGCGTTGGCTTCATCCCAATGCTCCCGAAGGGCGGTGACTGAAAAATCAGAAACATTAACATAAATTATTTTGTATTTTATATAGATTTAGAACAATTTTAATCTTCAAAAATTGGGATTTTATATGATATCAAAAAATGATTAATCATATACTAAGTGATTATTTATTATTCTGTATTATATATATATTATATCTGTTTTTGGTGTATTTGAAAAATTATTTCTGATGCGGCGAAATATACATCAATAACTTAACATAATTATAAATGATTATTAAATAGGTATGTTACTGATTTAATTGGATATTGTACTTTTAGTGAATATACATAAAAACAGATAAGAAAAGTTGATCAACACTGCGGTTGATATAAAATTCCCAGTACAAAAGGAACAATTGCTAAGATTCCCTTAATAGGCCTAAGAACCTTCCTTCGCAGAACGAGGTGGAACATTTTCATAGCGATGTTGACTTTTTAAAAATTCACATTTCACTCCGAGCTGAGTTCTAACATAATATTAAGTTACAGGAATAGGTTGGCCCTCTCAGTCAAGTCAAGATATAAATTCATAATTAAATATTGTTATTTACTTACACAACAAAACAATGAAGTATTATACATTCTTTTATTGATAGCAATATAAGAGAAATCTATCTTTATTTATAAGTTCTTTTTATAAAAGATATACCTGATACTGATACTGGATCGTATAGCAGACAACGTAACAAGTGGGTATTTTATATGGTAAGAGAACACCGTCGCCCATGGACAACCGCATGGCATATAGACCACGCAATAGTTGTGTTGCCGGATTTTTACGCCA
>DWCF01000639.1:0-41451 GCA_018230265.1 Delias oraia | reverse complement strand
ATTCAAAGTTTGGTAAGAATATTACAAGTTAAATACATAATTATGGTTTAATTAATTAGAAACTATATTTAATAAATTTAATAAATATTGTTTCAATTTTAAGAAAACTGTATCAAATTTAATGTTTTTACAATTTTTAACTACAATACTGAAAAATTGAAATAAAGGAAAATGTAATGTTCCATGTTTCCAATTTTTATTTACCTTAAATTAACATTTATACATGTACATTAAGGAGGTTATACGTTCACTCACCTAATTTAATGCCTACTAGAAGAATTTTATTTTGGCTGTTGTATAGTAGCATTAGCAAGATCTGTCATTTTAGGATATTTCACATTGTGTTTGTCTAATTCACTCTGGGACCAAAGAATCATTCTTAAAAGACTGCACAACTTTGGATTTGTGTATTCTTGATTTTCCATTTTCAGTATTGCTGCATTTAATTCACTGGCAATCTGAAATATATCATTACAATAAAGAAAATATTTTAAAATAGGGCAGTGCTATAAGTAATAAATTGAAACTTTTTAGTAGCAAATAATGTAAGTAAGGAGAACTTTAAAATATTTAGCAATTCAAAATCTTATTAACAGTCCTGATCTTCTAAAATTCATGGTTCATCACTTCTACAGACTTCACTTTCAATTTTACAGATTACAATGCCTCAAACAAAACAAAATAATAATTTCGTTCATTTTATTAAATATTATTGTAAAATAAAACAACACATAGTAGTTACACTAGTACTTACTTTCTGACTATGTGATGGTAACAATAAATCAGCAAAGGGAGAAGCATGAGGATCAGGGAAAGCCAAAAGCGCTAGTGATCTCTCAAGTTCAGTAAGAGCATTACGGTCATTTGCACCAGCTTCAGCTAGGGTGGCACTAGCAAAAGACAATGCTTCCTCTGCACGACCAGCTCGTATTAGCTCTAGCAGCTGCAATTGCTGTTGACATAATAAAATATGGTCAGAAAATTATATAAAATGAGACAAACAAGAAATTTTTTATTAATTATCTTGACAACTTGGGCTTTTTTTGCAATTGGCAAATATTATAAAATAACATATTGTTAAACATCATGTGCCTTATGTCTGATCTTAATCATACTTGCTGATTAAATAATAACAGGAATTAATAAAATGCTTAATCAACTGTAAAAATTAAAAACTCAAAATTTTCTACTAAATTTGGCAAACAATTTGACCTTTTTTAATCAATTCATTAAACCTATTTAGTACTAACATACCTGTAAATGGAAATACAAGTAGCGATCATTATCTAGCAGCTCTGGGTGTAAAGCATTAACCATTGCAATAGCTTCTGAGATCCGACCCCCCTGTACTGCCTCCCTTATCATTATTCTCTCATCTAATGAACTACACAGTGCAGGCTCTTGCAAACCTGCCTCTTGTTGAAACTTCAAGGCAGCTTCCTTAAAACCCTCTAAACAAAGAAAAAAATAACATATTACAATTTGTATTATAACACTTAAAGCTTAAATATTTCGCTTTGAACAGAAGTCTTACCTGTAACTAAATAATTCATTATAAGCATATTCATATCTGTTCTTGATATTTGTAAATCGTCAGATTTTGTGCGGTCACAGTTTTTGCGTTCAGGTTTGTCGTTTCCATTGGCAGTTTCGAAACTCATAATTCTACTAACCAAGTAACCACTCTAATTTCTAATTACGTGGGGAAATCGAGATACTTCTTATATTATAAATACGTTACAAAACTACCTAAACAAATCTAAATTTTAAATTTATTTGATTCTTTTTTCATCAATATAATATAGTTACTCAAGAAAACAAGAATAATCACACAAAAACGTCAAAATATGACTTGACAATTTGTTATCGTACTAATAACACAGATACTGAAGAATAAAAACTACAGATATCAAATTTAGAACATTGCCCTGCTAACTTGATCTACAGTTTGACGATCACAGCTCCAAATGCTCCGAAACTATACACACTGGAGCTGCTCGCCCCACCCAGTTACGAACAGTTTTTCGCAGTGACGCAAGCAATTTTTCAAATTATTCCCAGCGCCGAACGAGTCCGTTTCACTTCAAAAACTTTTGATGTATTCCCTTTTAAATTGGGAGGATTTAGAGCTACATATTAGTTTTTAGTCAATTGTCTTTTTATATAGTAGTTGACGGTTTATATATCCAAAATAAATTCAAAACTTAAAAGACGTATTATAAAAATCTATTCAATCCAGTATTTCCAATCAAGTTAAATTCAGGCTGAGCTTAGGTATTCTCTAAGGCAATAGATGTGTCACAGTCTGGTTGAATCCGCTGTTTGATCGAATGACTAGCGCGTTCATTGAATGACGACATTTAGTTGAATGACTAGCGCGTTCATTGAATGACAACATTTAGTTGAATGTCTAAAGGACAACACGTCAAGTTATTGAATGTAACGTTCAACGTCTTACTGCACGTCATTTAACGTAGTTGTTGAATGAGACATAAGGCCGAAATATATTTAGGTTACGTTAGGAATAGTTAAATCCATGCTGTCACACTATTTTATTGGCAAAAGGTCATTTTAAATTTTTAAAAATTAATCAAATAAATATCAACGCAGTGCTATCAGCAGTGCGACGCACTGTTCAAAGGGCTATGCTACAAACCGCTACTGCTTCGCCTCCGCCGGATACGAAGGCGAGGACCTAGTTGCTGCTCAGGCGGCTATTGCCCTCGCGACGGCCCAAGCTGAGGTCAGTGTTGCGCAGGAAACGCCCTTGCGCTACTCGCGGCTAAAAATCAATTCACGGCAAAACCGTGTGAAGCTACGATGGCTGTATTGCCGGCAGCAAATAGCTCTGCCAAAAAAAACTGGTACTGCTATTAAACTAGTTGGACGTTGAGTAACGCTTGATCAGTCAATGTTCGGCCTAGTCATGCAATGAACGCGCTAGTTATTCTATCGAATAGAGGATCCAACCAGATGCAAGACTAGCATTTCCTTATTAAATATAGTATTAGCATAAATTATTCTAACGTCTGGAACCAATTGAGACCTTAGATAAACTAGGATATGGTGATAATAAAACAAACCCAATTTATTGGTGTTTAGCTAGTTTATTTTTTTCAGTTCTTAAACGCCAATAACGTACTAGTAGTGAGCGGATAATACAATTTAAAAAAGACCTATCCTAAATTTTACTGAACATACTTGGTAACAAATTAAATCCTGTTCGTATTCAATAAATTGTTACTAACTAAACAATAATATAAAAAGAACCTCAATAATGCAGTGCGTTTGAATCCTCGCATAGATTACATTATTGAGAAATAACTTATATAAATAAAGCTACATACATATAATCTAAAAGCCTTCGTATAAGGGATGTGAAAGAAATTTCTAAATTGTTTAGAAATACCAATGAATGCAACACAGTTTCGAGAGGCGTGTCGCGTTAAAATGCACTTCATCACAATTTTTTTACAAATCTATAACTATATTTCGACAACAATGGCGACAATACCCGTCCGTTTGGGACTACGCTGCGCAGTCGAGTCAACAGCAGAATTATCGCCAAATTAAAACTAAAAAATTAAAAATTATGGCTAACTGAAAAAGTTTAATGTAGGGAGAATGAACTTTATTAGGCACTCTGTGTGAATTTTTGTGTACTAAATCTATCGGTCGTAAACAAATGTCTACCCTCTTGTTTTAAACAATCCGAAATTATCGCTCTTCAGTCTATGAACACAATTACGCAGCAAATCTTACCTAAAGCATTAAAAGCTAATGTTATGTGGCATGAAGTTAGCTACAGAACTCGGCTGCGGTGATTAGTAAGACAGATTGTAATAGAGGCTTTTCTTGCAAGTGAAACACCGTCGAGTAGGAACGAGTTTAGATTTGTTTATAGTCGAAATGAGGAACCAAGAGACACTTGCACAGTTATAGTTAACTCTCATCAGATAAGAGTTGCGCTAACATGGTAATATGCATCTAACAATTATGTCAACGTGTAATTTGAGGAGAAATCAGCGCTGTACGTAATACTGTTATTTGAAAGGTGGAATTAGGCAGGCGAGTTCTGCTAGCAATCATCGTCTTAATCGATTATCTTTAGGACAATCCAGCATACAATATTCACATATACCAAAATATGTTTGTCTTGATATAATTGCAGGCCCGCACCGTGCTCCACCGTCTTATTAGGACAGATCTTAAAACAAAACAAATTATTCCTTTTAAATAACCTTTTCATAATAACAAAAATAAAATAGATGCATGTTTGAACATATTAAATTGGAGTGCTTGTGGCGTCGTAATTACGAGAGTCGTAGCGATGAAGGGTGATCTAAACGGTACTTGTACTGTTTGTGAGTACGCAGAGTGAGTGAGGATATCGAAGCCCCTTAAAATTCGTAAGCCGGCAACACAACCAATGCGCGGTCTGTGACGCGGCTGTTCATGTCCGGCGGTGTTCTCTTACCACATAGGAGACCCAACTGCTCTGTTGTCCGCTATACTATGAAAAAGGCAACACTTACAGCTGGGTACAAGATCTTGATGCATGTTATGTTCGGCGTCCATCCCGAGCGGCATGCACGTGGCAGCTGGCGGCCGGCTCTGCACCTATATTTAAACATTCAGTATTATTTTTCATATTTATATTAAAGTGGGATCTCGATAACTCGAATGTCAACGGAAATGCTCAATTTAATGAGTTAACATGAATTTCGAGATACATACGATTTATTTGATAAAATTTTGACATACCTTAAAATTGCGGATAGTAAGATATTTTTCGAATTTTGGATTTGAAAAAAAAATCGACTCAGATTTATAATACACTTTTATTATATAATCAACTTTATAAATTTATAACAATAAAAAGTAGTCCAAGGTTTTCTTTACATATATACATTAAAATGTTTATTTGTTGTTTACAGGCGGTAGCTGACATCCTAGATCATTTCGCAAAATTTATGTGTCCTTGCACACAAAGAGTTTGCGTCATCTCGGAAGAGGTAAATTTTTAAATGTACACCACAAAAAATAAACTTCTTATGTAATTATTAATCAACATATATTTATTAAGTACCCAAACAATGAAACAATTTTTTTTAATATTTTTCTTGGCCTTACTTATTACTTAAGAAAAGTTTACAAGACATCCTTATTTTACGAGGCACACCAACTAACAAGCAAGGTTCACACTGCGGAACACTGTCCTAGGCAAACGTTGATTTCCACATATATTATCAATGACTAATATCCCTATTAACTAATAAGGGATGGTGGTACGATGGTGAAAATTTAGGGTTCTATATAATAAAAATCTTAGGTTAAGCCATATCACTCAGGGGTATAAAAATAGATAGAAGGCGATTCTCACACCTACTCAATATGCATAAAAAATATCACAAAAATCGGTAAAGCCGTTTCGGAGGAGTATAGACACTCCGCGAGCTATGGACTGGGCAATCCGCAGGCGAATTAAAGTAACCGACATTGCCAGACGTATTAGTAAGTTGAAGTGGCAATGGGCTGGGATGGGGAAGAGAGGTTCTCGAATGACGACCGCCGGAAAACGCAGAGTAGGACGTCCCGCCACGCGATGGAAGGACGATCTGATGAAAGTCGCGGGCAAGCACTGGATCCAGATAGCTCAAGATCGTAATAGGTGGCTGAAGATGATGATGATGATGATGATGATGAATGTCACTCACTTGATCAATGTTGAAGCGCACAAAGGCCTGGTACTGCTCATTCAGTTTGCTACTGAGAGCAGATTCGTACTCGGCGCGTATAGCCGCCTCTTGCTCGCGGAGCATACGCTCGCAGATCATACGCACCTGAAACATATACCACAATATCGTAAGATTTAAATCTATAAATCAACAACTAATTCAGCCGGCTCGTCCGATGTGATACTCACAGAATACTCAGCGTGAAACGGTACTCGTACTGTGTTTCGCAGAGTGAGTGAGGATATCCGAGGCCCTTAAGTGCAACTTGAGCGGCGTAAAAAACCGTTAACACAATCAATGCGCGGACTGTGGCACGTTTGTCCATGGGCCGCTGTGTTCTCTTACCATATAGGAGATCCACCTGCACAGCTGTCCGCTATACTATAAAAAAGATTGTTGCTCAAAATAACCACATTCACGCGTAGAGGGTACGTGACGTGATGCTAATAGAAAAGTCTCTTGAATTCAACATCTTTCGAAATAGCATGACTTGGCCAGGTGCTGTAGTTAAGTGGAAATGAAAATAAAAATGTATAGATATTATAGAGTTATAACGGCGGTTCAATTCCACGTAGCAATGTCGGTAATGCAATTAAGTATCGATATTTTTTGAAAATATTAATATAGATACTAATATTTTTATCGATTTATCGGTCAACAATAAGGACGGTTAAGGGCGGTTAAGTTGAGAATGACAGACTAAATTGTAAATTTAAAAACCAAATTATAAAACAACAGATCAAGTCAACCAATAAAAAAAAATAGATAAAATATAATTTTTAATAAGAAATAGAAGTTGAAAAAGTATTCCTTTTCAGGACTTTTTAGTCTTAATAAATTTATAAAAAAATATTGACTTAAAACATTTTGGGACACTTGGAATTTTATATTGACACATCAAAATGTTAAATATTGCTCAAAACTATTGATACATCAATAAAATAATATATTAAATAGCCATCATTCGCATAATAATAAAAGGAACAAGAGTACAAAGATGCAATACTTAAAATAAAAAAATAAGGATATTCCTTTTCTTGAACTGGAGTCCAAGTATTTTCTACATCTATATATTCAATAGCAGACCGGTTGATAATTTATTACAAAGATGGAATACAAGAAATAATATTACGTTGAATTAAACGCTAAATCTAAAGTAACATTTTTTGTTGCAAAATATGTTTTTTCTAGTGTTATTGTACTGATTTTTTATTTTGATACTTTTATTTTATTTTATTGGTGGCAAACAAGCAGGAGGCTCACTTAGAGCAAGCAGTCCTCCGCCCATAGACACCACTAGCCCTTGCAGGGAGGCCGCGGGTGCATTGCCGGCCTTTAAGGAAAGTGTTCGCTTTTTTCTTGAAGGTCGCCAAGTCGTATTGGTTTGGAAATAACCATGCTAGCAGCTGATTCCACAGAGATGGTGCGCGGAACAAAATACCTTAAAAAACGCTCAGTTGTGGAACGACAAATATCAAGTTGAAAGCAATGAAACTTTGCGTTTTGCCTCAATGTTTAATGGTACTAATAAACCTATACTAATAAAGAAATTTCTAATAATTTAGAATAGAAAGTGAGTAGCCGTGGGAGAGCTACGCTGAAGCATACGCGGACGCACAAATTGGACCGACTCGTCCAAAGTGACGTCCAAGGGCTGACAGAATATACAGCGTGAAACAATACTTGTACTGTGTATTGTTGAGTGAGTGAGGATATCAAAGACCCTTAAAAAAATGCCGGCAACACAATAAATGCGCGGACTGTGGCGCAGTTGTCTATGGGCGGCGGTGGTTCTCACCCACCTGCAACATTGTTCGATATACTATAAAAAAAACCTACCTGTTTGAATGTGAACAATGCCTTGCTTTTAATTATACGCTCCTTCTGTGTATGAGCAGATGCATGGGGAGGTGAAGCATCACCTTCGCTTCCACTTGAGCTAGAGCACGAAGCGGCGGCGCCAGTTGCCAAGCGCAGCTGTCGGCGACGGTGCAAGCGAATAATCTCATTGTATATCTCTTGGGCCATACGCTCTGCAATTAGGATTTTAAAAATGAGTTAGAAGCAAAAAGTAGACGTGCAATAATCCAGAATGTAGTGAGTTTCAGTAAATGTTTAAAAATTATCTTTCAAAAAGTTTGATTATATATAGCTTCAGCAGTTTGAGTCACCCCTGTTAGGTATACATGGAGCATAGGAAGTCCAGCATTGGACTTCCTATGGCTGAAATCATGTTGATGATGATTAGAAAGTCATTTTTTGTAATCTACCAGTGTAAAGTTCATCAAAATAGTTGAGAATTGTCAAAATTGACAGACACATTGTTATTTTGATTTCATAATTAAACTGTTTCCTAATTTAAATAAACATTTTATAAATCAGAATCAATGATATTAAATGTAATAAAACATACTGTATCACATTATGTATATCATATTCCAAGGATTTAATGGTATAAAAGCAAAAAAAATGGTACATAAGCATTAAAGATCAGCTGAAAATTATAAATATGTATAATTGTAATATTTTTCATTTTCAAAAGAACATTGGAATCAGCTGTCAGCAAGGGTATTTCCAAACCAACACGACTTGGGGACCTTTAAGAAAAGAGCACTAATCAAAAATTTAAATGTTTAAAAGCCTTTTGAAACTAGGGTCTTTTAAACTCAATATAAAATTTACATTAACTTAGAATTTTACCAATTAATATTATGTTTACCATGGCCTTATTGCAGAAAAATGAATAAAAAATTACTTGTGGCCTTCTCACCTTTCCTGTACTTTTCTTTCTCAATTGTTTTAATAATCTGTTTGTTATTAATTTAGGTACCAATCTCAATTAAAAACTAAACAAATAAAAGGTTTTCCTGTTGCCAATAGTAAAAAATTCTTCATTTGTTTTTTTTAACTAAGGAACGTATTGATAAATACACAGAATTGTTTTCCAGTAAACATTATTTAAGAAACAATACAATGTATGTATATCAATCAAGATGTAAATGAATGTTACTGAAATGACTGTATAATAAATTACGAATTTCTAAAAAAAAATTGAAGAGGGAAAAATGGATATGAATAACTTATTAGAACAAATATTTTAGTGCTATCAAAATATGTACAACAAAAGTTTTAATGATATCGTAAACAAACAACGTAGACCGATGGGAAATTAGTAATGAAATGCATTATTAAAACCAGTTTTCTTATAAGCTGCAATGCGTTACTTTTAAATGTAAGTTCATTGTCAAACTTATCATTGAAATAAAACAAAATAATACGGGCATTACGCCCAACGGTCACCACAACCTGTCTCACTCTTTCACGCTAAAAATATTCATGAATAATATCGATAAAATTTAAGACAGCTGATTCGTAGAGACCATTTATTAGGAAGTCGGCCGATAAATTTATTTCTTATTAGAAACAAAGATCTTCATTGTCTTTTAACAAAAATAAACAAACCTGGAGTCATTTTCACAGATGCACTAACAGTTTCTCCAAACACTCCATTTTTAGCTTCAACTTTGACGCTAGTGCTTGGACTGGTACTTGAGCTTGGGGTGATAGGAGAACATCTACGCCTTTTAGCAGGCTTCTGAGCGTCCCAATCTAAATTTCTTTTTAAAGTTGCACACGCCATTTTCTTTTTACGCCCAGCAAACGTCCTTTTGACTCTATACGGTATAAACTATTTTTGTCACAAAAAACTAATTCTATAAAAATATGCTAATAATCTAACAAAAAACTACTGCAAAATTTCAAAGCAGGCAAGAATTAAACTATACTATGAATGATTCGAAAAAATATTGTGGATTTTTTGAAAGAATCTATCACAGCTCCCGTCTTGTACTTGCAAAACCAAAAAATCCAAAACAAACTTCACCAGTCACGTCATGTCATGGTGACATTGCACGATCGCGTAAACTATAACCAAATACGTCAAGTATGAGAACACACCTCATATATATACATTTTATATTAATAGTATAATAATAATAAGTTTAAAGTAATAAGCGATAACTAGCTTTCAATATTTTTAAATGAAATTAATGTTAAAATGTTTTTATATTAGTTAAATTTCAATCTTATATTTATAATTCTCATTGAACTTTGAGTTTTTTATACATAATTAATTATATTACTATTAAAGTAAGATGAAAAATATTGTTTCAAGAGTAAAAAGTATAATCAAAGCAAGACAACCATAGCAACAATGCACCACAGAAATATTAAAAAGAGGATTTAAATATACAGGAAGCGAACTAATGTTGGAAGTGCTTCGTATATCGTCAAATTTATCTCCATGATCGTTTAACAATTCCTGAATAACGTGTCCGGAAGTCTTCGCTTCAGCCAAAAAATCCTTCAAGAATGCGTGCACCTCAGACTACCTTATGTTTATCCATCGATATTTTGAGTAGGTGTCTGTACATTGTCAAACTTTTGAAATTATTATACATTTTTAAAACAATTCCATTTCATTATCATACTTTTTTTACGTCTTTTGTTTTGGCTTTTATGCCTATATTTCGGTTTTATTAGCTTTCCTTCTGTTGCTTCAGTGTAAAGCGTGCCTGAATTACTTTTTAGTAGTAAATTTTCTTTGTATCTACTTGTTTTCTAGTTAGTAAAACGGTCGAGCCATAATATCTCTATTTTAATGCCTAATGATTCCATTTTCGAGAGCTCCACTTTTGCCTACTGTAGCATCTAAATTTTAGCTAATTTTAAAGCTATAATAATATTAAAGTAAGATGAAAAATATTGTTTCAAGAGTTAAAAATGTATATAAATAAAGGATGAACAAAGCAATACAACCATAGCATCGCCACGCCAAGTTCTCTTCTCTTTTCTTTCATTCTTCTTTAAATTTTTCATCATCAGTCTATCAAAGTCCACTGCTGTACATAACTACGTTACCAAACCAAATTTTGATATCCTCTTATTGGAAACTTAATTTGTCAATTGTCACCATATTTTGTCAACTTGTTTGTGTTGCTCAATAAATAAGTATTGTTTCCTATGAGTTCGAGTTTCTAGTGACTCACCAAGCAAGTAATAAAATATTCTTAAAATTTTAAATTAATTGTGCATTAGATTTTTAAAACCTAGGTCCTCTGACCTCATATTTTGCCTCTAAAGTTATTAAAAAGCCGCCAAACTGGGGAACGAAATGTCTTCGTCCGCTATGGAAAGTATCCTTTTTAAAATTCCATCTGCATAAGTCTCCATGAAAACTGAATTTTACTATAAATATATAATTTTAAGTCGGTTAACTTTATATTATAAATTACAATAATTAGTTTCCTTAATGCACATAATCAGAACATTTATTTAATTTAAAATTTGCTGTAAAGGAGTTGGAAAGAAATTCCAAAAAATGCGAGAAAGAAGAAAAAATCGAGAAAGAAAAAGCGAAAAAGGCAATACAAAAGGGTAATATGGAAGGTGCGAGAATACATGCAGAAAATGCTATAAGACAAAAGAATCAAGCATTAAATTATCTTCGAATGTCTGCAAGAGTTGATGCTGTATCAAGTAGAGTCCAGACAGCTTTGACAACTAGAAAGGTTATAAAAAAATTAATATTTTTGGTTGCCTTCTCTATGATTAATTTTATTCATTTAGACATAAAAAAATGAATATGATATGATATAGACAAAATTGTATTTATAGTTTATTTAATGTTCTTAAAATGACAATGAAAAGACCATCTTGTTGGCTACTTTTATAAGTCTAATAATTATTATTTAATTTAAACTCTACTTACATAAATTAATGAAACGTACAGTGTCTTTATGTATAAAGAGACTATATGTTTCATACAAATATAAAACAAACGGATTATAATTGCTAATTATCGCTGTTGACTGTCACTAAAGATTAGGATCTTTGCAGCCTGGACTGCCCGTAATTCTTGTATCAACCATTAATAATTAGCTTTTAAATAATTATAGGTTACAACATCAATGGCAGGTGTTGTTAAAGCAATGGATGCTGCAATGAAGTCTATGAACTTGGAAAAAATTTCTAACCTTATGGACAAGTTTGAGAGCCAGTTTGAAGATTTAGATGTCCAATCATCCTATATGGAGAATGCAATGTCACAAACCACTACAACTACTGTACCTCAGGGTGATGTCGAAAATCTTTTGCAGCAAGTTGCTGATGAAGCCGGGTACAATATGTTCAGTTTTCATTTATCTAAATTAGAAATTGTTAAGTTACCTTTTTATCAATATTTAATTCTACTACATGAAAACATAAACATTCAATATTTCTTCATAACCAGTATGTTCAAGACACTGAAATTAAAATGTCTCATTTTAGTTTGGAGCTAAATATGGAACTGCCATCAGGAGTGCCAAGCACTTCAATAGGAACAGCAACGGTTGTATCACAGGAACAAGATGAGCTAACACAGAGACTCGCTAGATTAAGACAGGCTGAATAATATTAACATGTACAGATTTTTTTAAGACTCCACTATGTGATACAGGCAATGATTTAAAAATTCATTGAAACCTTATCCTACATGACTGTAAATATGTTAAAAACAGTAGTTTGCCTGAAAATTAGACATGTTCAAAAACTTCACACATGTAAAATAGTATTTCTAAATTTTTACACATTTGTGTAAATATTATGTCCAGTAAACATGAAGAGCATAGTTTTTGATACAATAAACACAGATTTAATGTTAGTAAAATTTGATAATAATGCGATTGCTATTTTGTCCATGGGATTGATTTTTTTAAATAATTGTACGACCACAACAACTTCATTAATTTTTTTAATTATACCAAAACTTATAAATATATTCAGAAATTATTTTTTATTTTTCTTTTACAATTATCGATTTAATAATTAAAGGTGTTATGTAATTATATTCAATTAAATGCTTTAAGTTAATCAGTTTTTTATTTTTAGAAAAAAAATTTCAATAAAAAGAAAACTTTTGTACAATTACATTGACAGTTGTGTAATATAATTTCTTTTAGTAAATCGATAAATCTGCTTGAATGTGGGAAATAAAGACTATTAGGATTATATAACTTTAATATAACAAACAAACTACAAAGTCGACCTACCAAATGGTAGTATTAACTTGAAGGAACTAATAATACCTATATCTTAGGTAACCAAACAGAAAATACAAATAATTAAGTTAAAGATTTTGACAAAAGTATACAATATGTAAAATATGTGATAAGAATAGTCTCCAATTTCAAATGAATTTAAATATTGTGTAAAAAATTACAAATTAATATTACATTTACATCTTATATTTAAAGGACTGCATAACTAAATAACTAGTAACATATTTTTGATGGATCAATGTTTGTTAATTTCACACCACACTAAGCTCATAGTGATGAAACATGAACAAGTTTGTCAGAATAACAAAAAAAAACAAACACAAAAAAACCTTCAAAAAGACAATAAACAAAATGTTATTAAAAGATTATATTGAAAACTTATACTAATTTATCAAATACTATTAGGAAACCCGTCATTTATTACTTAATTATGTTCTAAATAATTCTGCATCTATATTGTAGTAATGTTTTTAGTAGAATTTGGTTTCATTACATTTTTTTGTAGTATAGCGAACAACGGAGCAGTAGGGTATCGTATATGGTAAGAGAAACCACCGTCGCCCCTGTATAACTGCGCCAAAGTCAGCGCATTGGTTGTGTTGCCGGTTTTTTTAGCAGCAACAATCACTTAAGCGGCATTTTTAAAGGCCTCTGATATACTCACTCACTCTGCAAAACACAGTACAAGTATCCCGCTGAGTGTTCTGTGAGCCCGTGATATTAGTTGGGACGAGCCGGCCCAATTAGTGAGTCAGCATATCATTCTGTAGCATGGCTCTCCCACGGGTGAGGCGTAGAAATGACCTTTCGATCATTCAGACAAACCGAAACCAAATTGTACTAATTATTTAGCAACATCATGTCATTAAAATAAAAAACCTAGTTATATAAATTATATTTATATAATTATTGTAATTTATATTTCTGTTAACTAAAGATTATAGTTAGATGTATGAATGTTTGCTTGTCAATTTAACATAAGGAATATATATAGGTATAACCATTGTTTATCTTTATAAACAGTATTCGTTAAAATAGGTTTTAGTATAAATAGTATCAAAACTTTATTTGGTCGAGCAAATATGAGATGCCTCATTAAAAATGGCATTGAATTGAAAAAGCTTACACTAGGCAGTTTTAGTTCCCTTTCTTACCCTTCATATATTAATTTGGGAGATATACAGATATTTTTATATTATCTAGAAAAAAATTCCAGATATATTATTATTGAAAAAAAATTAGTCCACTTGACAGCAAGGCCCTCTGACTCCTCAGTCGTCCTCACGGACGACGAAATAGGATTGGAACAAAGCAGCAAAATCGTCAATTTGATAAACTCCTTTAAAATGTTTGATGATTGGCTATTTCTAGTATTTGGTTTATATTTAAAAAATTTGTCCGGCTAATGTTGAAAAAGAGACACACCCTTGTTCATTGATCATATTGTATGAAAATCAGGTGCATCAGATCTTTACAAATTTTCTTAGAAATTGAACCTGCCTAGCATCCACCTATTATCGTGTTATTCCTGTGTGAATCCTATCTGGTAGAAAATCCAGTCCTCATAGAAGGATGGTACGAAGGCCTTTGTCTTCGAGAAGGCAACAGACGGCTTCATTTTCATTAGCACCTGTTCATACATATCCAGAGAATCACATGAGGTTGCACCGTTGCCCTAAAATGTTATATACAAGTATTTTTAAATGATTACAACATACATGAAAATATTAAGATTTGAATTAAAAAGAGAAAAAAATTAAGCTATCATAATAATGAAATGAGCTAAATCAATAATATTTTTTTATAGAAAATAAATATTAAAATTGTTCGTGTTACATTATTCCTTAATTAGAATCTAGAGATCAAGGGTCTCCTTTATCCTCACTCATTCAGCGACACATAGTAGGTACAAGTATTGTTTCACGGTTGAATTCTGTGAACTCGTAGTATCACTTCGGACGAGCCGCCCCAATTACTGCGTCAACATATGCTTCATCATGCCTCCCTCAATGGTAAAACAGGTTAATTCAAGCCCTTCCAAACAGAGTAAGACCGAGGATCGAACCCGATAACGCCTCCCATCGTGGAAGGCTTATAAGACCACTTTATTACGAGACCAACACATCTGAATTTGATATAGTATTATTTTCTTTTACGTAACGTGGAATTTCTTACGTGGGTCATAAATTTGCCAGTCGGTTTCAGTATCTGGAACGCTGAGTTGAGGATATTTATCATAAACTCCCACAGCTCACCGCAGGGAGTGTCCGAGATGGGTATATCGGTGAGGTCACCGAATATATAGTCCACTTTCTTGTTCTCCATTATAAATTTCTTCACAGTTAACATACAATCTTCGACGATTATCTGAACAATTATTTATAATTACGTTAAAATCATATGTTTAGTTAATTTTTTTATTATATAGATCGCGGTAAGCGGTTTATTGTATTTGATCATCAGCGTCCATGGTCAACAGTGCTGCAATTAGCATTCTTTATAAAAGCGGGAAGCAAGGGAGCAGGCGGCGCATGCCTTCCACCGGCCTGGACAGCCTTTGGCCCAGTTATGGTGTGATCTATTATCATATACTTAACAACAACTAGATCAGAATGTATCAAAGAAAATTCGATCTTTTTATGTTCAAATAGAGTTGAATGTCGAAAACTCGTGCCTTGTTTAGTTGAAATCCTAATTAAGTCGAAAAAAAATGCTATTCCCTTCCGCTGAACCGCTACATACGCGTTATCTCCAAATAAATAGACTTTGTAATTAACTAAACGATAATTATATACGACGCGTTGATAAGAATATCTATTCTCTGTAACTCGAATTTCAGAAACGAAACTCCGTAAGTCGTAGTAAAATATTGTATCGTCTTACTTGGAATTACATTTATATTTTTAATAATATACAATATATAAATAGGCTAATTAATAAATAAAAATTAGTAATAGGCTAATTAATAATAAAATAAGCATTTTTTTTCGACTTAATTAGGATTTCAAAAATGCTATTCCCTTCCGCTGAACCGCTACATACGCGTTATCTCCAAATAAATAGACTTTGTAATTAACTAAACGATAATTATATACGACGCGTTGATAAGAATATCTATTCTCTGTAACTCGAATTTCAGAAACGAAACTCCGTAAGTCGTAGTAAAATATTGTATCGTCTTACTTGGAATTACATTTATTCTAGTGTTTTTTAATTTATATAAACAAATGTGCCATAAATTTAAGTCAAACTGTTTAACTTTAACTCCACAAGTTGAATAATATTCTTATAAACTGCACCTTTTTAAGTCAGTTTTAGAAAAGAAATCCCATTTATCTCGAAATTATTGTTAACTCGAAAACTCAGTAACTCGATTTATTAGCCTATTTATATATTGTATATTATTAATAATATAGAATATATAATGTTATTATGTATAAATATAAAAATATATAGATTATTATTATACATATATATTATATAAAATATTATAATATTTCCCTTGACATTCGAGCTATCGCGATCCCACTGTATAACCAACCTCATAGTTGTGGCCCTTTCGTCTCTCCAACACATCACCGCAGATCGAAGCGAGATGTTTGTTGCACGCTTTGATGACCATCTCATCAATCTCCAGCATCCAAACAAAGCGCGGCTTCTCTTTTAGCAGCTCGTACAAGAGAGCACCATCACCGCCGCCTGAAATAACCACGAATACGTGTAATTTCATAACTAAAACACCAGTAAAAGCCGACAACGCGACTGTATCCTGCAAAGGTTAGCGGTGTCGATGCGCTTATCCTAGATGCGCTTCCTTCTCGTTTACAATCGTTTTCATAATAAAATCTGAACTGGTATTAATTTTTTATGTCTACACAACCGATAACTCAACTAAGGCGCAGAATGCGAGGCTAATTTAATATTTATTCGGTTTTTCAAAGGACTTGACAGTGGTCGGGCGAGTGTCTTAACACTGTCAAACCCATGGAAGAGCCATGCTGAAATTATACCACGAGCTCATAGAATACTCAGTGTGGGATGGTTCTTGTGCCGTGCTTCGGTAAGTGAGTGAAGATAATGGACTCACTTGAAATTATGCCGCCTAAGCCGCGTAAAATGCCGGCAACATAAACAAAAAACGGAATGTGGCGGAATGTGCTCTTACCATATAAGAGACCCACCTGCTCCGTTGTCTACTATGCCATAAAAATAATAATATTACCTATACTAAAAATATGTCGAAAAAACTCACCAAGAATAACAATTTCCTTGCCTTCATAATTTTCTACGCCCCTTGCCATTAAAGTCTCTGTGTATATAAGATCCGCTTCAGAAATATCTGTAAAAACATAGATAATATATCATTTAATGAGCAGCAACAGATCCACGAACCTGCAACGGCTAGGGGTGTCCATGGGCGGGGAACCGCGGTAAATAAAGATTAATTCAACCATAAAGCCGATAAGAAGAAATCTTAGAGCGAACCTTGGTCGCCGAGGTGAAGTGTCGTAAAAAATATTGCTAGCCATAAAACATGAGAGCGTATCTGTTAATATTTTTTATTCAAGACAAATAAAAAAATGCAGCTGGTTTAACGTCAAAATCAGTCTACCACCGGTTTCAAGCTGAGCCCACTGAGAAGAACCGTCGAAACAAACTCAGTAGGTCTAATTTTTGCCTTCTGTGAGATACTTAAAATAAGAAAAGAAAATAACAAAAAATTAATTCTGAGAATGCCTGGCATGAACACTTTATTCCCAAGGCGTGACATCATTTACAAAATCATTAACACTGTAGTATGCTTTATCATACAAACGTCCCTTAACAGTTTTACAGAAAAATTTTGAACAAACATTTGTCAGCGGTCTTATAAGCCTACCACGAAACGTGGAGTATCGGATTCGAATCCCGATCCAATTGTAAATTTTTTAACTATTTGTAATTTAAATTCAATACCTATAAACCTTTGCCTGGCGAATGTTTTAAAAATATTGGGTGTGACGTCGAAATTACTCGCAATACACTGCTGTGTATGAACTTTGATACATGCTTTGTGACCCAAAATTATTTGATGGAACGTCAATGACCGCATTGACGGAAAAAATGGATCGTCGAAAGGCTCAAGGGACCACTACAGCCTGTGGAAATTCTGCCAGCTGCTGCGTGAGGTTATAATTATTGCACTCCATGAGTGTCTAGACTCACATATCCTCTCTCTCTGGGTAAGTGTATTATCTCACAGAAATCCACATTAATTCAACAACAAATTCGTCTCAGAACATGTATGGGGAATCAGATCCTATTGGTCTGTTGGAGTACCACAATTCTGTAGATTTTATTTGGGGAAGAAACCTGTCAATTGCGTATATGCTAGACCAGCGACTCCCAATCTACTTCACTCACGAACCCTAGCTATTCAAGGGCAGTACTCACGGACCCATAAATAATAAACGATCACACTCTATATTTATTTTAGTTATCAGTAATATATGGTCCATATATGATACTGTGGATCCCCATACATATAGCCGCGGCCCACAGAAAGCGAAAATGAATGCTTTCTTTAAATCTGATAACTTATAATAATTAATATATATTAATTGTCTCACTTTGTAAATCATCTAGCACCAACATATTGCCAAGAGTCTTCGAGTGGACGATTTGTACTCTCTGGAACGGTGACATTTCATCAAATAATACGGAGTCAATGTCATACTCAAGTAGTCTTTCATCTGAAATAATTGGTATGATTAGGAATAAACCATTTCCCACATAGAAGAACAACCAACAACCTCATGGAAAAAATTGATAATGAAACATAGATTGTCATACATAACAACTAAAATAACGCAACTAAATCGCGGATTGTGGCGCGGTTGTCCATGGGCAGTGGTGGTCTCTTGCGATATGAGACTTGGTTCGTTATCCGCTATAACATAAAAAAACTTTTTATTTAGTATACTGAAAAGTATAAATCATAAAAGTCTGAAAAGTAAAACTGAAATAGTGGGACTCTTTTGATACCTAACATAATTTACCCAATAAAAGTCGACTTGATAACATTAATTTATGTTCGAAGGTCAATTAAAAACTTAATAGTCTTTATGACATCAGTTACACTATACCAGTGAAAGTTGCCAATTTGCAAATAAAAAACAATAAGACACACCTAAAATTTACCTTTTGAAAACCCTTGATTTCCTTTTGAAAACCTCGTAGCTAATTGGTTTTATAAGTCTATCGTGAAGCGAGAGGTATCGCTTTGGAATCCCGGCCGGGACTTTTTTTTATTTAAATGACTAAAGGTGTCGGCATAAGGCCTCCACAGTTTCTCGCGGACTTTTGGGGCGAGCCTTAGTCTCGCCGAGAAATGGGTTGAGCCGCGACTGGCACAAGGGCGTCTCGTGCAAGACACGAACCTCGGCTTGGGCTGTCACGGGAACGTTGGCCGCCTGAGCGGCCGGTCGGAAGTTCACCGGAGTGGGCTTTGCGACATATATCAGTCGTCGCTTCCGTTTCCGATGGGGGCGGTGTTTTAAACGGTCCCTACACAGAACCCTACCATCTGTTTTTTAACCCCGGCCTGGACAATTATAATTTAATTTATAATTTGTTCGGTCTCTGAAAAGGCTTGATAGTGACCTGCCACACTATTTGGGCCGGCTCATCTGAGGTGACACCACGTGCTCACAGAATGCTCAGTGTGAAACGGTAGTAAATACGGCGTAAAAAGCCGGCAACACAACAAATGCGCGGACTATGGCGCAATTGTTCATGGTCAGCGGTCTTCTATTACCATATAGGAAACTCACCTCCTCCATTGTCCCTTATCCCAAAAAAAGCATGTATATACATACTAACTAAAGATGTTTACAGCAATAATTAACATTTGGTAACAGTAATACCAAAAAGATAGATTAAATATATTGCATAATTTTTTTTGTCATTGCACAGATTGTAATTGAAATAATAAATATTAGAGATATTATAAATAAACTTACCAGATGATGGAAGATATCTACCAAAAAGGCATCTTTTCAAAGGTGGTAATACTTGTGATTTTATTGCTGTGATATGTTTTTTTACTTTTAATTCCAATTCTTTCCCTGACTAAGGAAAACAAAGAAAAATATACTTAAGAGTCACGAAAACAGCCTTATGTATAAATAATATTTGTAAATTTTTAAAGAACTAAGTATTTTAAAAAATTTGTTGTTACTAATTTTTTTTAAATGCTACTATCTGCTAAATAACCATTTTATAATAACATTCAAAAATACAATTGTTAAAATACTTTTATATATATATGTTTATCAATTTAAAGCAACTGGAAAAAAATTATGTTCTGAATCATATAATGTAAATTAAAATGATATTGATATCTTTGTTTTTTAATTATATATTTTTGTATTTATATATTAATATTGTTTTGGTTGCTAGTTTTTAGCGATAATTGCTTAAAAAAAACCCTCATATTACATTTTAACTGTAAAAAACAGAGATCTTACAAGCATTTCACAGCAAGTTTTAATGTAAGATAAGAATAATACAAGCACGGTGTATTTACAGTGAATTGAACTAACCTTGAAATTGATTAATGGATCTTCATTGTGCTCTTTAAAATATTCTATATTTACAGTGATGAGACCCCGATCAAACAATCTAATAAATATAGTCACACTTTTCTTTCCGGTTAAAATTTTTAAGGAACCACCATCAAGACTTATTTCGGCGGCTAATAAAAGATCAGGAAAGTCCTCTTTCAGCAATATTAATAACTTTTCAAATATATCTCTTTGACCGTTTTCATCAGCTAGGCGTACCGAATCTATGGAAAAATCAAATAATACACTTTGTACGGACATGATATTTAGGTAATTAACAAAAATTTACTTAGTAATATTCGGAACCGGCAACTTTGCAAGCGATTTAATTATTAAGAAAAGTGGAAAAGAAATATTTGAATTTGTCAACTGCCAACGTCAGTTAGAATGACGTTTAGATGTTAGATTGTCTAAATCGTCTAGTTTAATAGAACCTGTAATAAAATATGAATTATTAATAAAAATCAATTAAAAAGAAATTCAAGAGCTTAAAATATTAGGAGATTTGTATATGTAGCGTCTTCCAATCAATGCGTGTTGCCATTGTTAAATTACAGCGCTGAAACATACCCAGGATGGGCATGAGTCCTGATAGAGAGAGAGCCAGCTATGAAAAGGGCAATGCTCTAAGTCTCGCTACGAAATACACTCAGAAATGATGTTATCTGCAAATAAGTAAGTTGAAGTGGCAATGGCTGACCTCTTCGCTTGACGAATCGATAACCAATGGTGTAAAAGGTTCTTGAGTGGCAACCGCAAACCAGGAAGGGTGGGATATTCCGCCAAGCGATGAAAAGATGCAATATCCAGATCGCAATAAGTGGGCGTCTTTGAGGGAGGTCTATGTCCAGCAGTGGACTTTAATTTTTTTTATACAATCGGTGGCAAACGAGCCGGATGCTCACCTAGGGCAAGCGATCCTGGATATCCCCAGCCCTTATAGAGCCGCGCGTGCGTTGCTGGATTTTAAGGAATTTATACACTCTTTTCTTGTATTTGTTTGGAAACACCCCTGCTGGCAGTTGATGCCACAGAGAGGTGGTGCACGGAGTAAAAACCCTAAAAAATCTCAGTTATGGAATGAGAAAAGTTGAGGTCGAAGCGATGAAACTTTGTATTGTGCTTCAATGTTCTATTGTTAAATTTGTGAGCAGGCTTCAATTCAAATAGCTCCTCCGGACTTTCCCCGTGATTGTTGCGGTAGAAGATGTTGAGTGAAGCAACATCTCTACGCAACACCAAAGAATCAAGCTGATAAAAAGGATCTGGTCGTCAACAATTCCAGCTGCTGTACGGTAAATGCGATCTAAAGGAAGAAGCTGATATTTGGAAGCACCCGCCAAGAGGTGCGAGAAAAATAAATATGAAGCCGAAATTGCGCTTTATAAATTTGTAAGCGACGGCGAGAAGTGAAGTACCACTTCGCCCTATTGAGCACTCCTAGCTTCTTGGAGGATAATTTAACCTTGTTCTCCAAATGACTGCGAAATTGAACTTCACTTGAAATGTTGTAGCCATATACTCCGATACTATCTGTGGAGAATGGGGTGTTCTGGAAGATGGGAAATACGACAAAGGCAGACTTTTTAGTACGAACGCGCAAACTTGTTTTTTTTATTACTCAGGAATCCCGTACGATAGAAGTTTAGCAAGTAACGCCATTTATGCCACATGAGATCGAAGGCCTTCACTACGTCCAAACTGATAGCCAATGCCTTCCCCTTAGCCTCAATAGCCTCAGCCCAGCGAGCGACCACCGTATTGACGATCTGCTCGCGACTCTCCATGTACCGTACGGATTGGCCAATGATTATACTTCCCATTAATTTGGAGATTAGGGAGGGGTGATGGAAATTGAATGGTATTTAGGAGTTAGGAGGTTGGCTTTCTCCTCAGCTGTGTGGGCCAGCGAGTCATTCCCCCCAGAAGAACAGAAGTTCCCCTGCACGGCTTTAGCAAGAGAATAGAACGCTCGTAATCCGGATGGAAGACCAGTCAACATGGTGAGGAATAGTAAGATCGGTTTCGCAGTTTCGAGGAACTGGTAGACCGCGTTCAAATTACTTTTAAGTCTCCTGAAATAAGTAAATACTACTGAAATTGATGCAGGGGGCCTATAATTATTCACCGGCTTAGGTCAACCTCGTACGGTTCATCAAGAGCAAAGTTGCCCACTCCAGAATACGAAAGGCAGCCTGGGCATCCACTATCGGGTGAAGAAGATCCCACTGCAGAGTATAGTTGTACCTCCCTGGGGTACTAGAATTGTATTCTGTACCTTCACGATCTGATGGACGATGGTAATATGGGCAACTGGAAGGAGAGGAAGGTTACAGGAATGAAAAGGAGGAGGATGTGTGAATTTGGCTTACGGAGCTCTAATTCACCGTACGAAACGCGAGATCCACATGCAAAGCAAATGGCCACACTTCAGGACTGTATTCTGTGGGCGAGTGGTGTCACACCGGATGTACTTGACCATTTGGCTGTAGCCCGAGGCAACAGCGAGGTATTCCTACTATAGGTTTAATAGGCTGATGATAATATGAAGATTGCACTAAATAAAATCTCTAAAATTTTTTAAAGTTAAAACTAACAAAGCTGTAAATAAAAAAAAAGTTTGATGACAGTGACTTTTTTTGTAAAATACTATTGAATGACAGCTGACATCAGAAATTTGGCAGCTTGCAAGATTTAGGTGTTGAGATCCGTCTTCCTGCAAAAATCAAGGCGTTCAAAGATTCTGAGATATGGCTGGAAATACTGCTGAAGAAGTTGAGGTAGATAAGAATTTATTGTACCCTCAATATATTTTAGTAATCGTTTATAGCAAATTAAAAACTACACCACATTTATTAAACAAGCTATGCTGATGTGGCTAGCACAACTTTCACTACAGTATTGTTGTTAAATTTATTGGTTTATAATTTATTCCAATTTGAACATTATTATAGTGTTTTTCTTAGCGTATAAATCAAACTTTTCAGTATTCATTATTTTGGTAAAAATTAAATTGCTACTTTTCTTAGGTTATATTATAAAAATGGCTTGTGTATTAAAGGGTTCACCAGGCACTGAAACAAAAAGTACTAATAATGCGGAGATACCTCCTGAGTTTTTGATCAAACATCCACTGCAGAATGCTTGGAGCCTTTGGTTTTACGACAATGATAGAACAAAAACATGGGAAGAGAATCAGATAGAATTAACTACTTTTGACACAGTTGAAGATTTCTGGAGGTAAGCACTTAACATAAATAATTACAAAAATAAAAAAAATATTAAACATAAATGGTTTACCCATAAAATTTTTATTCATGAAGAGATATCTAATCTAGACACAAAACATTTTAGTATATTATTTATTACTTTTGTTTAATGAATGACACTCAAATTACCTGAAAAGATATTTTAATTTAATAATTGTTTAAGGCTTTACCATCATATCAAGGCTCCGTCTGAGCTACGTCAAGGCCATGACTATGCTGTGTTTAAAAAAGGTATACGGCCCATGTGGGAAGATGATGCAAATAAAATGGGAGGAAGATGGCTAATTAGTCTCGAAAAGAGCAAACGTAATTCTGATCTAGATAGATTCTGGTTAGATGTTGTAAGTATCTTTTTGAAATTTTAATTATGTTGGCAATAATTTAAAATATTATGTAGCATTAATATGATCATAGCAAGTTGATCTTTTTGTTGCTATCAATTTGTGTTTAATCAAGTTTGAAGTAATACATAGAAATGTTTTCTCAAGTTATATATTTAATACTATTTATCTGAATTTATGCCAATTTTTATATCACTTTAAAATTGTTCTATTCACTGAATCTATTATGAAACATAAGTATGAATTTCAATAATATACTTATTTTCTATTATATGTTATAGTAGAAAGACATTTGCTGGGTCACCCTCAGTAATTTCCTTTTAACAGCCCTCAAATATGTCAGAGTATAGACAATAACAAATTATGTAGCAAACTGAAACTCTTCAATTGTATAACAAATCAATTTTTTCAACCATTTGTACAAAGAAAACTACTATTTTATTTAGTTTAATATTATTATTAAACCAATTTTCAGGTTCTCCTTCTAATTGGTGAAAACTTTGAACACCCTGAAGAAATTTGTGGAGCTGTTGTTAATGTTAGGCCTAAGTTAGATAAAATTGGTAAGTTCATTTGTATTTAGAATAATTTATAATTTGTCATACAATTGATGCAACAACTAGAATAAAAGTATAGTGAAATTGCTAAACTGAAATAAGAGAAATCAAATTTAGTGTTACATGTAATGAGAAAAAAAACTTTTGTTTCCACTATAGTTTCATGTGTACCTAGGATGGCAAGAACAAGAGTATGAGAGAAATTGATATAAGTTAACTCCTAATGATTTTTGTATCTCACTTAAAAGATAATTTCACAGGATATTAATGGATTATCCTACCAATAGCTACCTTAACTGCTTAAAAAGTTTAATGCTTAATAAGCTTGAATGATCCAAGTCCAATATCCCAAAAAAAAAATATTAGTTTATAAGCTATTTTCAGTATGTCAAAACTGCATATTATGATTTCAGCTGTATGGACCGCAGACACATCAAAGCAGCAGGCTGTATTGGACATTGGAAGAAAATTAAAGGACCAGCTCGGAATTCATGGCAAAATTGGTTTCCAAGTTCACCGTGACACTATGGTGAAGCACTCATCGTCCACTAAGAACCTATACACTGTCTAGCATCCACCATACCATCAATTCCATTCGGTTTCGCCAACCATACAAAATTGTTATGTGGTTTATGTCCAACGGAATGGAATTGTTCTTCCAATGTTGTATTGGAAATAATATTTACACCTTCAACTTGGATGCACCTGCTTAAATTAATTTTTCAAATAATAAACGTCGCAAATGTATCATCTATATTAATAGCCAGTCTTTTAACATCTTAATGTTACAATATTTGAACTAAAAATCTAGCCTACTTTTATATAAGGTGTTCTAATGCCCTATTATGATTCAACGGGTTGTGTGCATCCAAAAAGTATAAACCTTATTTTTAAATTAGAAGTAATGATAGTATACAAATGCTAATCAAATTTTAAGTACTTTGGCATTGACTGGAGACTGCTAAGCCTTGTCAAGACCAATCAAACATAATATCATTCAAGATTATATAAAACAACAATATTCTATAAAATTATTCCTCAAGTAAATGGGTATTTTTGGTTTTTGAAATAAGTCAGGACAAATATCTCTTAAGATTCTATATAATAATTGTAGATAGATGAAGTGAAAGAGATAATTTTAATGATATATTTTAATTGGATGTTCTGAAGTTTCTGAATTTTCTAAAAGTTTATGTTATGTTTGGATTGCTAAGATAATGACAGCTTGTGTTTCTCGCTCTGGGTTTTTCGTGATTATGTATAAATTCTGTCTGGATGAGCCAATATTTTCCTTTCGCTCACAGCTATAAATAGACATATGCTTCATAAAATAACAACTAATATTACTTACAAAATTATAGAATAAACAAAATATCAACTGAGTAATTTTCTTAAATTTAAATGCTACTGGCGGATAAAATTACTCAAATGACAGTTAAAGTATCGCCAAACTTATGACGTTTCTCAATATGTCAATAAGATGCTAGATTTAGTGGGTATCTGTATTTTTTAGCGAATTAATTTTGGTGTAAACAATATTTTAGTTTGAAATTAACTTATTATTTATATTGTTAACAAAGTATTTTAGGGCCTGCTAATCTAGTCTGATCTATGCTTCACAGATTTTGAAAATGGAGGTTCTTTTAGTTGGAGCAATGATAAATTTTATAAAACCTATTCCAAGCGGTCACGATCACAATGTGATGGCATAATCATTTTTAAATATTTATCAGTGTGGAAGTTATGTTTAAATGATAAGTTTATATTTACTCATTAAAGGTTATGTCCGGATTGATGTGTCTCAGATTGTAAAGTATCTATAATATTGTACACTAAGCTTTGTAGCACCCTCTAATTTCTAAATTGTCCTCAGTGTTTCGAACGATATTTTGGTATTTAATAAAAGTAAAATAAAAAAATATTGTTTTCTTTATAACATTTCTTCTTTATATCCTTTTCTTCTTTATATCCTTTTATGATGACACGATGGAACCCTTGCCTTGAGTGAACTGAACAAACGCTCCCTATATATTTGTGCGCCTTTTTTTATTCTATAGCGGACACTGGAGTAGGTGGGCCTCCTATATGGAAAGAGAACACCGCCACCCATGAACAACCACGCCACGGTCGGGGCTTTGGTTCTGTTGCCGGCCCTTTACGCCGCTTAAGCGGCACTTTTAAGGGTCTCCGACATCCTCACTCTGCGAAATACAGTACTAATACCGTTTCACGCTGAGTATTCTGTGAGCTCGTGGTATCTTCAGACTTCGGACGAGCCGGTAACACACGGCCTAGCTTTTATTTATAGCATAAAATCCCTTGTGACTCGGACGATGCACGTGAAATATTAAGTATAAGAATTCAGTATACAAAAGGTATATAATAGTTTTTTCTTAGAAATCATATATTTCTCTTTTGTTATTTATTGATTTTCCTTTAAAAAATAATTATCTATGTATCTATATAATTTTTTTATTTGTATTATCTATGTATCTTCAAAAATTAATATTTTCCATGGTGTACCTTGAACACAATAAGTTTGCGGAACACTGCCCTAGGATATTCTAGTTGACAAAACAGCTATTTGAATTTTATAAAAAAAACAATATTAAATGTTAATAATATAAGTTTATTCAGAAACTGTACAATGATAAAAATGTTATAAATTTAATTGATCAATGGTACAAATTAAAGTATATTGCAAGTTCGTGAGTTAGTCTGGTTATGAATTTCCGTCTCTACTGTTTCCTCTACTTTGTGGACTGTTTCTTCAGCAGTCTCTAGACCTTTGTGCACGTTTTCTGAAAACATATTATTTTCTAGACTAATTGAAATGATATCATTAAAAAAAATATACGGGGTACGAGAATTTTATATATTCAATTACAAAAAAATTATTATCGTCTTATAAGAAAGGTGGCAAACGAGCAGGAGGCTAGGACAAGCGGTCAGGGACTGGGACACCCCTTGTAGGGCCTCATATGTGTGAACGGCCTCTTTGGGATTGGCACTTTATATTGAAAAATGAGTTACCTGTGACTTTTTCCTCAATCACTTTTCCTTTACCTATACAAGAATTTTCTTTTTCCCGTATTGACTGAAATATACGAGCGAAACGTCCCTTTTCTTCTATTTTATTAATCACAACATCCTCTTGATCGATCTGGTCTTCACCTCTAACAATGGGCATGACTGCCTGAGTCTTCGTTTTCGCTTGGGGACTGGATTTGTCTGACCCACATGGTATAGTTTCATTTTCAGATCCCCCATCACTCCTTTGGTCGTCGCTGTGTTTACTCACATCCGGGCTCATGTGCGATATATCCGGTATATCCAGGAGATCCTGTATAATCGGCGTCTTTGGTGGCGGAGTGTTTGTTACCTCTATATCTTTATCGGGAATGTTTAATGTCTCATGGAGTTTCGGATCGATGTTAACATTTGTTTTATTTATTACGTCTTCTACTTTAACTACTGTGCCATCGATGGTCTCTTTTGCAGTATGAATAATGTTTTCGATTTTCTCAGTAGTTTTGTCTTCTATGTTTTTTATTTCTGTCACAGCGTTCTCTTTAAGCTTATTAATCTTTTCTCCAATTTCTGACATTCCCATTTCGATAGAAGGCGTTTTATTTTCTTTAGTCAAAACATTCTCGATCGTAGTTTCTATAGATGCAGTAGTAGATATAATATCACTGTCTATGGAAGCTGGTATATCAATAATTTTGCTATCTGATTGACTGTTTTGTATATCTGGTAACTCTTCTAGTGTTGTTTCAAGATCATTTATATTAACAATATGGGACCCACTGACGTTAGCTTCTAATGAATCTATAGATCCAACGTCTTCGTTATTGATTGCATTATGTTCTTCTATTGATTTAGGACTGTCTGATTTTTCTTCCGTTTTCATGGTTGGTATTTTTTGTAAAGGTGGTAGTTCGGTGATGGAAATGGGTCTTGATTGGTTGATGATGAAATCGTTGTTGGTAAAGTCGGCGTTGGAGCCTTTAGTTGCGGTGAGTAGGGTGTGGCAACCGCCACAGGCCACGTTATCGACAATAAAGCCATTCATGGCACTGACCCGCTTCGGTGAGTATTGATTGGGGAAGTCAAGTGAGTTATCTGCATCAATTTCGTCCAAACAAAGCTTGTTGTGTCTCGATTCGCCACATGTGTATAGTAGGCCATTGTCTGAAGTGTTTATTGAAATTAGTTATTTTTTAGAAATAGATATTTGTAAATGATCTATTTAATTTTTGAATAATTATGAAAACCTCGTATCTAAGTGGTTTTATAAGTACCATGAAGCGAGATGTTTCGGGTTCGAATCCCGGTTCAGGCAGTTATAATTTAATTTATTCGGTCTCAGAAAGAGCTTGACAGTGGCCGAGCGAGTGTCTTAATACTGTCGCACCCGTGGGACAGCCTTGCTGAAGCATATACTGTCGCACTGTTTTGGCAGTTTACCTAAAATAATACTACGGAATATTTAGCGTGTACTTGTTCTGTATTTCGCTTAGTGAATTAGGATATGGGAAGCCTTTAAAAATGCTGCTTAAGCAACATAAATAGGCGGAAACATAAACAAAGCGCAAACGGTGGCTCGGTCGTCCATTGGCGATGGTGTTCTCTTACCATATAGGAGATTCACCTGCACCGTTGTCCGCTATACCATAAAAAAGAAGTTACCAGTAACAAAAGCGGTGTGCATCGCCCCACAAGCCACCAACTTCAATTGAAATCCATCGAACATTTTGTCCATATTAATTTCTGTTGGTTCCTTAACGAAGTCTATGGTGGTGGGCATACCCAGCTGTCCTTTTTCGTTCGAACCGAATGCTAGTATTTTCGTCTCGTCCATAGAAAGTAGAAATGTATGATTTGCTCCACAACAGGCACTCTTTATTTCCGTATTCAGTGGTAATAGTTGGGGGACGTAAATCGTCGTCGCCGCGTCTGGTATGCCAAGCTTTTGGTTTTCGTTGTCACCCGTCACAAATACTGCACCTTTAGCTATAATTTATAATAAAATTATATTAAGATTCTATGTTTACCTTTATATGATACTAGTGGACCCGGCAGACGTCATCCTGCGCGGTACGCAACCTACCGGGTTCAATTATGAAATCCATTGGTCCATTAAACACAAAAACAGATACACTTAAAACATTACCCTCCATTTTCGAATTCGGACAAAAAGGATGTCCTCTTGGTTCTAAGCTACCTCCCCACCAATTTTCAACCAAATCAGTTCAGCCATTCGTGAGGTAGAAATAGTTAAATTACACGACTTTCTTTTATATATAAATTACAACAAGTACAGGCAATGCGTTACCTTACACCCTAGTAACTATTTACAGCCGAAACGGATTAGAATGACATCGTTTACAACGACCGATCCGTTATAACAGCAAGATTGTAAGTTCCCGTCCGAATTTAGTTAATTACATACCGCCTATAACAATGGATTCAGCGACATATCGCTTACAACGACGAAACATTATTTTCATCGACTAAAACGACCACCCACTTGTCCTAGGAATAAAAAAAAACCAGTATTTAAAAAAAAATTTGGAAATACAAAGATAGAATTACCACAAACAACATCAAATAAATTTGTTATCCAAAAAGGTTTATTAAATATTAAAATGTTAATTTTCAAGCAAGCAACGTTGTAATTTTGGTGACAGCAGACATCGAAGATTCTGACATACAGGTTTCGTGTCTAGTAGGTACAGACTCCAGCTCTCTTAAAGGTCTCTGTTTTGAGAAATTTGTACGCAGGTTTAATTAGTATTGAAATTTTTTTGTGTTATGATTTAAGTATAAATTGTGGCTTTGAGAGATAAAATAAAAATAAATTATTATTATAGGATAAGTCAACTCACCAGTGATAAAGACAGTGTGATAATATCCGCATTCAACAAAGGCGATTGGCTCCATGAACTTGAGTTCAGCGAACTTCAGGGAGGCGCGGGAATCTTCGCCCAGGCCTAGCTGGCCCTCGGTGTTAGAGCCACATACGAATATGCGGCCATCATCTGTGTGTAACAAATAAATCATTTAAGAATTTTTAATATTTACAATAGAAACTAAAATAAATCCGCTATACAACGGAGACAACGGAGCAGATGGGTCTCCTATATGGATATGTCATCTAATATTTAGGTACAAAATTCTTAAGAAGAAACCTGTAAGGATAGCAGTGTGGTTACTCCCAGCTGAGACTTGCTTAATGGGTTGGTCTACTGTTAGTTCGATGTATTGTGGAACAGTGTGGGATTCCGTATCCCCAGTACCCAGCTGCCCTTCTTCATTACACCCCACAGAGTATATTGCATTTGTATCTGTATTAAAGAAAATCGAGATATTAAAAAATCTGGTCAGATCGTATTATTAAAATATTAACAATTTATTTTATGAAAACTTTAGTAAACCAGTAGCAGTCTCACTGAGGATACGTGGTCCTCCGCCCATGGACGCCGATTGTCGGTTGCCGTGGTACCGGTCGTTTAGGAATATTTTTAAAATAACGAACCTGTTACAAAAACGGTATGTGCCCTTCCACAAGCGACGAACATAGTCCGATGCGGTTTTAACCATTTCACACAGCTAGGTCTCATAACTTCGTCCTTATGACCTAGACCCAACTGACCCCAGGCATTTGCCCCAAAGACAAACACACGGCCATTCTCTGAAATCACAAACAAATCAATGCTTTAATATAAGTAACTCTTTAAGTTTTTTACATTCAACAAGAAATAACACCAGATAAGTAATTAAATATGGAAACTGAATTTAATTTTTTTTTGTAGCCAAAAATAGTATTAAAACAAACTCAAATAAGGTTCAATATTATTAAGATTTGCAGGTTTAGACCACAAAACAACTTATTTATTTCTATTAAGGCATAATGCAAGAACATTACTTACATCATTACAAGAAGTACAATTTTCAATAGAACTACATCAGCAGTACCAAATTAAATTTTGCGACCTTCCTTATTTATTTTATTTATTAAAGAAAAATACATATTATTTTATAGTATAGCGGACAACGGAGCAGGTGGGTCTCCTATATGGTAAGAGAACACCGCCGCCTATCACCAACCGCGCCACAGTCCGCGCATTGGTTGCGATGTCGACTTTTTAAGCTACTTAAGCGTCATTTTTAAGGGCCTCCAATATCTTCACTCACTCAGCAAAACCGAGTAGGAGAACCGTTTCGAGTACAACTACCACTTCACGTTGAGTATTCTGTGAGCGCGTGGTATCACTTCGGACGAGCCGGCCCAATTAGTGCGTTTCCTTGAGAATGGTTCTCCCACGGATGCTAAAAAAATATTACTGGTGATAAAAAAGAGAGAAAAACATTTTACTTACGGCATATAACAGCGCTGTGCTCATCACCACAGGAAATTGCAACAATAGGGTCATTCTTGATGAAGAAATGACTCGGCTCGTTGTCTGCAAAGTGAGACTTGCCGAATGTGAAAACGGCACCCGACTCTGAAATAACATTTCTTTTTATTAGTTCTTCAGCGATGAAATCTATTATAAAAACTCTTCATGTACAAATTTTATTAAGCAGTTATTTGTAAAGTATAAATTAGTTATAAATCGAAGGCCCTTGAAATTGTACCGCTTCAGCGACGTAAAAATCCGACAACACAACAAAAGTGCGGAATGTGGCGCGGACTGAGGCGCGGTTGGTTAAAGGCGACAGGGTTTTCTTACCATATAGGAAGGTTCTCTTACCATAGGCCCATTTGCCCATTATCCGCTATACCATAAAACCATAAAATATTATGTTAAATAAGATAAATCATACTACAAAGCACAAGAGTTTATAACTTTCAGATTTATAACATTAGTAATAACAATTTCATTACATTTTCATGATTCATGAATATTGTAATTCTCATACAAATTTGTACAAAGTAACAATTGCTAAATTTTCATAAATAACCTTCAGGCTTATAGCGAAGTCATAAATCAAACTCGTATATAATCTTTTTCATAGAAAATATACTTTAGGACCCTTCTGACGTCATTCGTCAGAACATGGCGTAGCACATAGCAATTCTGCTACGGAAGTCGTAAAACAATAACAGCCTAGCCTTTGTTGAGATATTTCGGTTGAAGGAGGAAACAGTTTTTATTTTATTATAAAGTCGACAATGGGTCAGACACCCGCTTGGTGCAATCTGAGGTCTCCAAATGGTAACATATCACAACCGCACCGCAATTTCGTAGCTTGTGTTGACGGCCTCTTATGCGCCTCCGATAACCTCACCCGTAGCGAAACACAGTGAAAGTACTAAAGAAAAAGAAATTAATAAATAATACTTGTAATATGTCTAATGCCAATAGTAGGGCGAGAACTTTCGCGCAAGGCGGCTGCCGTCGGCCTGAGCGCGACCAGAACAATCTCATCGTAACTTTGCAAGTTCCCTCAGTTACCACAATTTTTATAACTACCGTCGAAAATAGTTAATTATTATAATTTATACAATTTATAACTGCATTTATTAATGGGCGTGCAGTGATGCGTGATGTTTAATTAAATGTTTAATGAAAAAAAAAGGTATCCTTAAGTCACTAATAAAGCAAGCGATCGACCAGAAGCGTCATGAACTGGCCAACATGATTGTAATGTTCCGCCAGGACAACGCCAGACCACTCACTTCGTTGATGACTCGTCCGATAATCGAATAGATTCGAATGAGTTAATTGTGACATCACACTGTATGATAAGTCACCCTTTTTTAAATTCTATAGCGGACAAACTATAATAAAACTATGAACTATATGAAACCGCGCTACAGTCCGTGCATTGGTTATGTTGCCTGCTTTTTACGCCATTTAGGCAGCATTTCAAGGGCATCCAATATCCTCACTCACATTGCGAAACACAGTACAAGTACCGTTTCTTTGAGTATTATGTGATAATATATTGTGTTAATACTAAATAAAAGTTGATTCATTGAAGGCAATGCCTCAGTGCATTTTTTTGCCGTTTCTTTTGCGCTTAGGAAACGGCGTAAACTTTGTCATAATGACTGTTTTTTTAATGTCAACGATTGTAAATACATCACGACAGTTATCAAGTGATTTTATAATCTTAAGATAAATAAATGAATTGATTAATTGACCGATAATTTACAAATTAAATTATACATTGTAATGGTCACGGCAGGTCGGCCTATCAAAATCAAGATGTGTAATGTGAATTTGTTTCTCAATTAATAAATAAATTGTAGCTACGAGCCATATCAATTATGTCAGTTTCAAAAATCGTATTATTTTGCTTTCATTTGTTTAGCTCTTAGGAATTCCGTTTATTTAGAAGATATCGTTTTTAAAGTGTTGTTAAAATCCTACTAATATTATAAACGTGATAGTTTTTAAGTATGGATGGATGTTTGTTACTCTTTCACGCAAACATCAGAATCTTATGCATCAGAATAATGAATGATTAAATTGATATTGTATAAATTGGCTAAAATATAATAAAATTGTCACGTAAGTCGAACGCGTTACGAAGCGTACCGAGCAGAGCGACGACTAGTTATTCATAAAGGTTGCTTCAGAAGATAAAGTGCCAGACCTACCCAAGTCAAGGCTTTCTACGCACGGGATCACGAATTTTCATGACCTTGTCAAGGTTAGAAAGGAAAAGTCTGAATATTTATATATTGATTGCGTACTGCGATGTACGATTATAAAGCTTTCAAAAAATTATAATGGTTAAAAATCAAAAATAACATAATATTATTAGAATACAGCTTGTAAAAATGTAAAGTTTTGATTTTTTAATAGTATAGTGGACAACGGAGGAGGCAGGTCTTCTATATGGGATAACAATACCGCTGCCCATGGACAAACGCGTCACAGTCTACGTATTGGTTGTGTTGCCGGCTTTTTTACGCCACTTAAGCGGCATTTTTAAGAGCTTCCGATATCCTCACTCACTCAGCGAAACACAGTAGAGGCGCCGTCACAAGTTTAGCTGTCATTTCACTGTGAGTTTTCTGTGAGCCCGTGGTATCACTTTGGACGTGCCGGCTCATACAATGCGTCAGCATATGCTTCAACATGGCTCTCCCACAGATGCCACAGTATTAAGACTCGGTTAATATAGTGTTACGTGCTGGGCAACGATAAGCCCTTCCAAAAATCGAATTACATATTAATTTTATTCAGACCAAGGATCGAACCCGGTACCCCTGGCTTTACAGTAGTTTACTTATCACAACTTAATTTTTCTTATTAATCTGTTATGCCTCGTGGTTTGAAAAGTATTCTTATTAACTGTATATTTCTTTTATATACGAACAATAATAAGTACGGTGTTTTTATAATATTATTTGTAGATAAGCAAAGCTGAAAGTCCTATATTTTAACAAATCACGGCCATACACTTTAAAGTTATTATTATTTCACACCATATAGAATAACCATACAATTATCAAATCCAAATCAAATATGAATCATAATCGATTATCAGAAAGGTTCTAACACTAACTGAAAACTATCAGAATTACCATCCTAAATTGGACAAGTTATATTCAGTAAAGTTCTATAGAATTCCACTTCCCACATCAAAACATTGTGTTTAAAGAAAATCGATACTAATTGTACGTTCTTGCACTTTAGTTTGACTATATACGGAACACTAGCCCTCCACAAAATAAGGGTTTTGAATGAATATACAAATAAAAATTACAGACATGTACTAGTACTAATGGTAGTGGCACTGCTGTCCTCGGGCATCAGCCAAATGGGCAGGCACAGCCGGCATACCACTCTCCCACAGGATAGCGTCGTGAAATGAGGCCATTTGCTTTGTACTTGGTTTTCATGTAACGTATGGTGAGTGGGAGCTCCGAAACCCAGATCCTCCTCTTGCCCTAATATCACCATCATCCTGGACTATCCCTTGAAGACCATTAACGCACCCGCGGCCCTGCAGAGGCTAGGGTTTGAGCCTTCTGCTCGTTTGCCACTGTTTCCATAAAAAATACTAATGAGACTAAACACTACGCGATAATCCAAATTCGAATTGAAAACTTCTGATGCGTTGCTGGTCGGTTGTGTGGTAGTCGGATTTGCAAAGGAAGTCGAAGCTTGAACGATAATGTTTCTAACGAACGCTGCCTTAACGATGAGAGAGAGAGATATGTCATTGAGTTGTAGATGCATATAAAAAAGTGAGCGACAGCACATATCTATCTTTCATATTTATATTTTGTTGCTAAAAAAATATTTAACCAAGCGTTCTTTAGTCTCCTATGAGGCATCGTTCTTGAATGGATCTTTGGTTCACATTATGTGAAATAAATAGATATTTAAGTTTAATTTGTTTTTATATTACAGTTTAATTGTTGTAAAGTATATTGGCTTTTAAAGCTATCTTAAGGAATGTAATTACATGGAGTGTCTGTATTTACGTCATTAAAAACAAAAATGACCATAAATTTCGATTTCGTCCTTAATACATGATTAACCGCCATTGCTATAGATACGTGTAGATAATAAAAAAGAGTCTATATATTATTATATATTATAAATATGGATTATCCATAAACGTATTGTATTTGAAATTGAAACACACCTGGAATATCGTCAATCATGGCGGCAATCTGCTTCAAGCACACAAGTCGGCCATGCCGGCCCGACAACTGGACGACAACTGACCGTTAGCCACCCCGTACCACCACTGCGAGCTTAGAAATAAAATCACTGGAATAGGCATTTCCTATCCTTGAATAATACTTCTGATGGGTAAAAAATGTATTAATTTCCTTACAGTTCTAAATATTGTTTTGAACACTGAATCATACTGCTGTGGTAGACTGACGTTCAAATATTTCATTTCATTTCTTTAAATTTCGATATATTTGTCAGCATGTCGGTAGTTTAAATTTATTTTATAAAAATGAGAACAGACTTTTTATGAGTTTATCGGCTGAATTGTCATTATAATTGTTTATTTTTATATAAGGAAAGTGAAAGGGTGTTTTTAACAACTTACTATTACAATTTTTGTATTTTGTGGCGTGAAATTTGTCCCTGGAATCAGCTGCAAACACACACGTCTTAAACGTTATAAACTCACAGAATACTCGGCGTGAAATAGTAGTTGTACTTGAAATGTACATTCTACTGTGATTCGCTGAGTGAGTGAGGATATCGGAGCATAAGCATAGCGCGGACTATGGTGTGGTTGTCCATGGGCGGTGGTGTTTTTTACCATTAAGAAGTCCCACCTGCTCTGTTGTCCAATATACCACTAAAAACTATGACTTGTAAACCAACAAAAGGTGTAGCTATCCCTTAGAGGCCGGAGACACACTCAGCTGGGTGGTTATGTTTGTCCATGGACGGTGGACAGCTTATCCGTGGTAAGGCTCTTCATTTGCCTCTCGCTTTCATAAAAAAATTATGGCAGGTATACAAAAGGATTTTTGTTTCTTTATTATTTATTAAGGTTTCTTTATTTTTAATTCCTTGTTCCTTAAAACTATCGCACTCAAGTCAACCAGTCAATCATGAGCTGCCCCTTGTAATGAATATTCAGTTAAATTCCAACTAAGCGACATTATTAATGAGTTTTGGGGATCTTTCCATATTGGACAAAAATTGCCATAACTGCCGCCATTAGAATACGAAATATTCCTTTCTAGAGCACGTATGAAAGAAATAAATGTTTAAATCACCACCGCATGAGTAAGAGGTGTTATCTTGATGCGTTTATGGCATTATTCATTGCATTTCACCCGTGGGAGAGTCATGCTGAAGCATATGCTATCGCACTAATTGTGCCGGCTCGTCCGAAGTTATACCACGGGCTTACAGAAAACTTAGCGTAAAACAGTACTTCTACTGTGATTCGATGAGTGAGTGAGCTAATCGGAGACCTTTAAAAAGTTGTCAACACAACCAATGCGTGGAATGTGACGCGGTTGTCCACGGCCGGCTGTGTTTTCTTACCATATAAAATATCAGCTCCATTGTCCTCTTTACTATAAAAAAATTATACCTACTGAATGAATTATAATGTTTTTGATGTGTTTGAAGTGGCCAATTCAAGCAGTGTGTTGGTAATCTTTGACACATTAAAAAAGATTATTTACCTCCAATGAATCATTTATAATTTAAAAATACCATAAATAAGTTTTACCTTCACGACCTTATAAAGGTCGCCGGAAGACGCTGGATGCAGGTCGTGTCCGACAGGTATTCATGGAAGTCCAAGGGGGAGGCCTATGTCCAGCAGTGGACGTCTTACGGCTGAATTGATTACACACAGCAACTCAAAAAAAAAAAATAGCTTTTTATAATTACTTTTTAAAGCACCGAAGATCATAAATCGCTTTCCGATAAAATACAATGCGCTTACGTAATCCCCCTTGACCTGTCACGTTGATGATGAACAAGCATGGTGACTGGCGATACGATCTTCGCTAGGTTTGAACAAATGAAACCAAAGAAAAAAAGGTTTCAAAGCATACAATTCCTATTCTGTTATAAATTTTTATGGTATAGCGGACAACGGAGCAGGTGGGTCTTCTATATGAGACACCGAGACGTAAGAGAACACCCATAACAAACGCGCCACATTTCACCCTTTATTTGTGCTGCTAGCTTTTTACGCCTGGTAAGACACATTCAGGGGTCTGCGATATTCTCCCTCACTCAACGGAACATGGTTCAAGTTCTGTTTCACGCTGAGTATTCTATGAGCCCGTGGCATCACTTTGGACGGGGCGGCCCAATTTGTGCGTCAGAATGGCTTTCCCAAAGTTCTCAAACAGATTCGATCCCCTTACCTCTCGAATAGTGGTGGACTTATAAAACTACTTAGCTACGAGCTTTTTTAATAAAGTATAACTGAAAACATATTGTTAAGGTTTTTTCTAATAGCATTTTATAATCAAGATTGCGATGTAATTTCTTTTTCAAGTTCATTACCACAAGGTTAAAATATTTTCAGCGAACTGACGATAAGGATCCTAAGTACGACCTCACGGCATTAAAGAGCTGAATGTTGCGTGGAACCTTTAGTGTTAATGAACTCTTCCTTTCAATAAAAATTATACCGCCTCAGCGGCGTCAAAGCTGGAATCGCAGCGCGGATTGTGGTGCGAATGTCCATTGTGGCGGCGGTTTTGTCTTATTACATAGGAGACCAACCTGCTCCGTTGTCCGCTATACCATAAAAATAGAAGAGAGCAGCGCAGCCCATAGATATCGTTGCCCAAAAGAGCGATTTTTAAGTCATTTTATGGAATCAGCTGCCTGCAGAGCTATTCCCAAATGAATACGACTTGGGACCTTCAAAAAGAGCGTAGCTATCCCTTAACGGAGGGCAACGTACCCAAGGCCTTGCAAGGGCTAAAGGTGTCCATGGGCGAAAGATCGCTTATCCTAAGTGATCCTTATCCAACGATATCATAAAATTAATCGAGCCACAATCCGCACTTAATTGTGTTCAATTACACCATCCGCTGTTATCCTCACTCACTACGAACACAGTACAAGTACTGCTTCACACTAGATATTCCATGAGGCGGCCCAGGTGGCGCAGGAGGTGGCTCTCCTTCGGGTCAGACAGAGAAGACAAGCGCCCGGCTACTTTCAAGCGCTTCTAAGAGTTAATGATAAATTGTTATTCAGACTAGGGTTCTAACCCAATACTCCTGACTTCAGCGCAGCTTACACTGCTCGGCCATTATGAGTTTAACGGATGTGCGTTTCATTTTTTTTAAATTGTGTCAATAAACGATTAAAACAGATAGCTACAACCATTTAGCCACTATAATTTACAGTTAACAATCTCGCATGTTTTGTAATAAAATACTGTTTGTTATATACCTACGCTTCTATGAAAGTATTGATTAATCATGTTTCATTTTAATATTTTCACAAGATATATCATAGTTAAACATGAACAACCTCGCCACAGTCCGCGCATTAGTTGTGTTGCCGGCTTTATACGTCTCTTAAACGGCACTTTTAAGGCCCTCCAAAATCCTCACACACTCTGCGAAAGACAGTACAGGTACAGTTTCAAACTGAGTATACTGTAAGCTTGCATACTTCAGAATGACTCTCCCACGGGTGAAATATATAATATTCCCGTCGTTCAGTATCTATTAAAACGAATTTTGAACAGAGATATTGAAAATTTAATGGTAAAAGTGCGCAATTTGACGACCTTAAGGAAAACAGGGCACTACTGCAATAAAGAGGTTATACTACTTCAATTAACTTTCTAACGGTAAACATTGTTAGACGTCTGCCCTCTTTATACTGTTTTATAGAAAGATCTCGCTTTTTAGCCAATTTTAAATTAAAATATTTAAATTGGTAAATAGTTGGCAGATATTCAATAGATTAAGTAAGCTTCTTGTATTTTATAGTCCCAATATTTATATAAACTTTTTGGAAAATAATATTTAATATAATACATACTAGTGGACCCAGCAGCCGTCGTCCTGCCCGGTACTCAACCTCCATTTATACCAGAGACGGTGACAAACGAGCAGGAGGCTCACCTAGGATAAGCGACGCTTCCGCCCATGAACTCCTCTATTTTATGCATGGCCGCGGGTTCGTAGCCAGCGATTTTTGGATTTTTTATCTCTTTGTAAAGCCTGTGTAATTTTACGTAGACAAATACTTTAGCAGTCGACAATGCTAAACATTTATTTCAATGAACGAGTTTAAATTCTAATTCATAATCCATTGTTATAAGACTCACTTTCCTTGGTTAATTTTTGTGTTTGGTTGTTGATACGCTGTTACCATAACAACTGTATCGTCACATCTTAACATTTTTGCGTGGCCACATTAATTTATAAACTGGTCATTGAACTTGATTGAATTTTATAAAAAATCTTACTTTTTTATTTGAATACTGTTTTATTTATAGTATTAATTTTTATTGAATATATATTATTATTATTTTTTATATAATTTAAATTGAAAAGATAAGACATTCATTCATAACAAATATATAAACTATGTTATACATAAAATAAAACTAGTAACTCAAAATATCATTTATTATAATAATTTAAAACACAAACAATAAAATCATACATTATATCTCGAAAAGTTATACAATCTCACAATTTAAATTGCAGTAAACATAATTATATACTGTTTGAAGAATTTTTAAATTATTGAAAGCACATGGGATTATTACAAAGTAATACTTTATATGGCTTAACTATCAGACCAGGTTTACAAATATGACAATTGGCATCTAATATATGTTGGCAAAAGAATCAATTTTAAATCTATAGCTAACGAGGCCATAGATCAAATGACCGGGACGGTAAAACTGAATGATTTACTAATCCAATGTATTAAACAATTAGTCTGCTATAAGATTTGTATAAAAAGGCGCCATTTTGGTCAAATAAATTATGTTACCGAAATCTGGCAACAGAAACCATGGTCGGCAACGATCTGGGATCAAACCATTAGTTAAAGACTAACGCTACAAAATGCAGCCGAGTATATTACAGCAAAATCACGTTACACTAAATATAATAGTCAGATCAGTAATAAACAACGAAATAATAAATTAGTTATCTTTATAAAAACGGGAAATAGACAATTGACATCAATTGATCAACAAATGTTCATGTGTATCTATGGAAATTAAGCGTGGTTATGTTGACAAAACGTGGTCGCTTACGATAGGTCTAATGGAGAATGTCAGAGTCACTCAGCGAGGTATGGAGAGAGCAATGCTCGGAGTCTCGCTGCGAGATAAAATCAGAAATGAGGTTATCCGCAGCCGAACCAAAGTAACCGACATTGC
>DWCF01000638.1:0-41463 GCA_018230265.1 Delias oraia | reverse complement strand
TTTGATTTACTTCCTCAACTAGTTTTTTTTTAATGGCATTGTATGAAACACATGAAATGATGTCATAGATTTTTTAATAACTTTTCAAACCATTCAAAAAAGAAGGAGGTTATTTACTTTTAGAATCCCTTAGAATGGTTTATGTAGTTTTTAGAATGGTTTATCGAATCGGTGGCCTCCTACGAGGCTCTTCTAGGATAAGCGGTCCTCCGCCCATGGACACCCCTAGCCTATGCAAGGAAGCAGACGCGTTTCTGCATTTTAAGAGATAGGTTCGCTTTTTTTCAAGATCCCAAGTCGTATTGATTCGGAAATACCTCTACAGGCAGTTAGTTCTGCGTATTTATCCCTAAAAGGCCGGGAACACACTTGCGGCTCAGTAAATGCAAACAAATGCCAAGCAATAGTATCGTTTGATCATTCTTTAATTTTGTATTACATATTTTAATACATATAAAATTTAGTGATGTGTGTTGAACTATAGATCTGGTTTGTAATGATTCTTCTAAGATATTACTGCTTATTACATATTATTATACAATATTTTTAGCAGAACAATTTCAAGTATCATGGCTTAGTTCTTATCTATAGTTCTTGTATGTCGCTTGTTCTTAAATATATTCTATTCACACACTCACAGAATACTCAGCATGAAACGGTACTTGTACTCTGTTTCGCTGAGTGAATGAGGATATCGGAGGATATCTAATATGCCGCGTAAGTGGCGTTTAAATCCGGCAACATAATCAAAACATGGACTGTGGCGCGGTTGATCATGGGTGGCGGTGTTCTCTTTCCATATAGGAGACCCACCTGCTCCGTTGTCCGCTTTAGAATAAAACATAAAAAATCCTTTGTTTTGATTATTTATTCTAAATAGTTTTATAAAAAATACGGGTGAGTATATTATAGTATTAGAATTAATAAATTAAATTTTTTAGTATGTATTAAAAACCAGATACAATACTCGTAAAAATGCTTCTCATATATTTTACTTGTTGCAAAATACAAAAAATGTATCCCACTTTTGCTTACATCACTTTATTGTCAGTTTGTGATACGATAGACACCAATAGTTTAGGAGTATGTATATTATTTACCGACCTAAAAAGGCGTATTCTTATCTATATGGACGGATATTTATAAATAAGGCGTACAATGTAATTATTTATAGTTTTTTTTATTTTCAGAGTACTTTAGATTGTTATACAAAAATATTGTATAATAATATGTATTAGACACTAGATATGTCTTAAGAAGAATAATTTAAAATGAAATTTAAAGTTTCACAATAACATTTTCTAAACAATATCAAGAAACATTATTTGTTGTAAAGACTAGCAATTTTAGTACATATCTCAGCGTGAAACGGTACTTGTACTGTGTTTTGAAAAGTGAGTGAGGCCTTTAAAAATGTCGCTTAAGTTTAAAAACCGGCAACACAACCAATACGCGGATTGTGGCGCGGATGTCCATGGACGACGGTGTTCTCTTACCATACAGGCACCCACCTGCTCCGTTGTCTCTTTATAAAATATATTTCCCTACTCTCAAAAGTAGTTTGTATATTTTAGCGCCTAGCTTAGGAATTATTAAATAAAATTGTTCTCTATCAACCGAATGTTCCGATGCCCAGGTGAACAAAATATTATAGAAACAGCCTGACTCTTAGGCTATACAATAAGAAATTAGCATATTTGCATATCGTTAAGAAAATATCACAGAATTGATAAACTTTTTACTGCAACTGCTTCACATTATATGAAAACTCGGTATGACATGTCGTGTGAATTTATTAATACCTTAACCAAAAATGTGTTTCCCTGCAACTTATTGATACGACAGAGAGAAATTGTGAAACTAAACTTTTTTTAATACACGCAGATAATAAAGAATAGTACTGATGACGAGAGATCAGCGTTGCCCATGGACAACCACGTCGTAATAATACGACTTCACTTATTCGATAAAACACAGTACAATTACTGTTTTACAGTGATATTCCGTGAGCCCATGGTATCCCACCGGATTGGTGGGCCCAATTAGTGGTTCTCCTACGGGTAAGACACTCTTGAAACTCGAATGGCCAATATCAATCCCTTTACCAAACAAAATTTTTCAAATTAAATTATATATATATATATATTAATGGCGGCAAACTAGCAGGAGGCTCACGTAGGGCAAGTGATCCTCCGCCCTTGGACACCCCCAGCCCTTGCAGAGCCGCGGGTGCATTGTCGGCCTTTAAGGAAAATGTACGCTCTTTTATGAACTGACTATCGTAATAATATAGCAATGCTTGGTTTCTGACAACGGTTCTGTTAAATTTTATTTAATGGAAATGGTTTTAAAGGAGCAGGAGGCTCACCTATAGTAGCCTTTGCAGGGATGTGGGTGCGTTGCCGGGCTCTAAGGGCATGCCTTTTTTTAAATCCCCAAATCGTATTGTTTTGGAGATATCTCTGCAGGAAGCCGAATCCACAGTACTTTGTATTCTGCTGATGTTTTGTTCATGTTCGATGTTGAAATTCACCTGCAAGATTTGATTGATTAAAACAAATAATAACACGTAAACTCTAACGAGCATCACGGCCATTTTGAATCGAGATGGAGTCAATATGATAAATTGCAAAGGTCGTTTACGCAATTCGAAAGCAAAAGTCAAAACAAGATCGAATTAATGAAATCTAAAACATTTGTTTCCCGATGTCAGAGGTAAGTGCTGTAATTCTGACCCTGTCAAACGGAGGTTTTCGTCAAGATCTTATCGTTACAAATACGAAACATGACATCTACAATTTTTCGTGCCTGCCGACCTCTTCAATTGGTTCTGATCTGTTGTTTTCGGTATCATAGTTGATCACACCGAACATATGACTTAGGGTGTGTTCTAGTAACTACACGCTCACAACGCTCTAAATAAATTTTTATGCTTTAGATTTGAAATATTTTTGTGAGACTTACAAAAGTTTTTTTGAAAGCGCCATTTTTGCCGGCCATACAGCGATCACAGCTTCACACGGTGTTATGGTGAGAGCCATAGGCTTGCCGTGAATTTAATATATAGCCCCGACTAGCGTCACAAAAGAATTATTGGTAAATGGTCTGATAAGCCTACGCTTCGCAGAGGTATCGTTTTCAATCCCCGGTCCGAATAAAAAATTAAATTATTTTAAAAAGGCTTGATAGTGGCTGGGAGTATGTCTTAACATTGTGTTACCCGTGAGAGAGACTTGCTGACGCATTAATTAAAACGGTTTATCTGTAGTAAAACCATGGGCTAAAAGAATACCAGCGTAAAATAGTACCTACTTATAGGTACTGTGTTTCACTGAGTGATTGAAGATATCGGAAACCCTTTAAATTATACAGCTGAAACGGCGCAAAAAGCCAGCAACACAACCAAATCGCGGATTTTTTACCAATCTTTGCCCGCCTTATCTAATATTGAAAACAATTTATGGTGTTTAAAGTTAAATTTTAGGAAAGCACTCAAATATGTTTTTCTAATATGTGTATGAAAAGATTAACATACAATTTCATAGGACCAGCTGGAATTGCTTAGAGATTTTGATCTTATTTCTCGATATCATCATTTCAGCCGTAAGACTTAATCATCATTTATATCAGCTGAATATTTTATACCTAAAGTATTTTATGAGTAGAGAAAATAAAAAAATAGTATTAAAATCTGTTTTTTGTGTTATTTTAGCAGCGAAACTGTGATTTTTGAAGTAATTCGTGTACATAAATGAATAGATCTTTTTTATTAATTGTATTATTATGTTATATGAGTACAGACATCGTTCAGTTATGATGATTATATGTGAGGATACGATCTTTAGGTTGAATTCTGCGTTTAGTAGTAGCGCTGTTAGGGAAAAAAGTTGAGATATGATTAATAGGCCGCCGCTACAAGACGTAGGCTGTGTGTGATTCTTTCAATTTTGACAGATTGTCTCGCCTCCCTGACCCGAGCGCCCCGTGGCGACACTAATGATGTTGTCACGGCTGTGGGAATGTCGATATCGATATCGACAAATACCGCAATCGCTTCAAAAATTCGGCTTTTCTTGAAATAAATTCATTCATTAAATAGATAAACAGGTGAAATTGTTTGCATTTACCACAACGTATATTATGATTACATATAAATAAGGCATTTTATATATGTTTATTAAGATATTATCAAAAAAACATAATAAAAATCATTAAAATCGTGCAAAAATCATGATATTTTATCCTAAACAAGTACAAGCATGTCCAACAGTTGTGGATGTTAAATATTGAACCAAGTAGTATATCATTAATTAATCTATATTTATCGATATTTAATTACAAGATAACATCACTAGCCGCGAGTTTGACTGAGATTGCTCTCAGCACGAGACTGTCCCGCGTCGGCGCTCATTCGCGACGCTTTGACATCCCGACATACACTATAACAAACTAAATATACCGATAATCTAAACATACACATCTCTATTACCTTCCAATAGAGCCTACATTCTCGCGGCACTGTTCACTCGGGTGTAAAATGACAAATTAAATTGATCAGCGGCTTCAATAGTTAAATGCACTTACTGCGTAAAAGATAAGGCTTTTTATTGAATAGCAGTTAACTCCATCTAAAGTACTCTCTTGGACAGGATAGACGGGGCTGTCTTTTTCTTCAAGTTTGAAGTTTGAGAGGCTGATCGTATTGATTAGGTACCTAGATGTACTTAGCCCTTAAATTATAGCTGTGATTGAGTTGGCGTGGAACTTAAGATATTTATTTATATATTTAGCGGACAACGGAGAAGATGGTAAGAGAACGGTCCTGTATGGTAAAAGAACAACTGCGCCACAGTCCGGCACTTTTAAGGGCCTCCGATATCCGCACTCACTGTGGAACACAATATTAGTACTGTTTCACGCTGGGTATTCTGTGAGCCCGTCACTTAATCAGCATATTGCAGCTTACACTGCGTGAAATGATACTTGTACTTGAAACAGTCCTTCTAGGGAGAAACTGTGTTTCGCTGAGTGAGTGACGATATTCCAGTCTTAAAAACTGCCGCTTAAGTTGCTTAAAAAGCCGGCTACACAACGAATACGCGAACTGGGATACGGTTGTTAATGAGTGTCGGTGTTCTGCTATCGTATAAATATAGTGTTTTAGATTAATTATTATAGATACATAATGTATTTTTGTAGAGGAGTTTAAGGAATAATATTATTAATAAAAAACACAAAATAAATGGAAGCATTTATAAAAAAATAATATTTTCAGAAAGATTAACATTATTGGATTATGATAATTATTTTTACTACATAATATATCTTTTCTCATATTATATAAAACAGATTGTGTCGATTATATATAAAATATTTGAAAAGGCTTCATTTTATTTCTCATTATAATAATGTATTTAATAAATAAAAGATTATTTTATAAGGTCGCCGGCGACTCTTGAAGTCTGAGTCATTGTACTTAAAAGGAATGAAACGTAATGTGTCGCAGTACTGAAGTGTTTGGTTGATGTGTAGGTCTCACTGATGTGTGGCAGGCCTTTAATGATGCGATTGACAGTACAGAGGAACGGCAACGTCAACTCTGCAATTGTTTCGTGGCGCTGTCCTTGTGGCCTTTAAAACAGCGATAAAATAAAATAATTTATTTTATTATATTTAAAGCTGAAGTAATAAGATTATATTTTATAATGAACAATTTTCTTAAAACATTGCAAGTTATATTAGAAATTTACATATAAAAAGAATAAAAGTATTTTCAAGTTTTTACCTAATATATAAATATGTATAATATATATGATATATATTTTTTAATCTTAAGAATTACGGTTAAATTTTTAATAACAAATATTACTAACTTGTATTAAAAAAATTACTACTAAAACTAATCTAAACTATAAACTACTATTACCATTATAGCTCGTAGAAGTGCCATGCTGAAGCATATGCGGACGCACTAATTAACTAGTTGTACTTGAATAAGTGCCTCTATTGTTTTGCTGAGTGAGTGATTTAGGAGGACTTTAAAATGCCGCTTAAGAAGGCAACACAACCAATACGCGGACTATGGCGCAGTTTTCCATGGGCGGCGGTGTTTACTTACCATATAGGAAACCCACCTGCTCCGTTATCCGCTATACTATAAAAAAAGAAAAAACATTTAAAGTTTTTAGCTAACAAAAAAGCCTATTTAGATTCTATAATATTATTAAGTGTTCAATTTATTTATTTCAAAGTTGTATGGTTACAATGATCGCTTTTTTAGCAACCGTAGAATAAAGAAAGACGTATTGTAATTGACTTGAAGGATGCCCGAAGGGTTCAATATACAGCCTTAAGAAGGTGTCACAGTGACGTAGAAGCCACAATAACAAGCTTTCAATTTGAATGAAGTATGTAATATGGAGCAGGGAATCTCCGCAAATCGGAATTATTATACGAAACCTTTAGTTTCAATAGATAGATGTTACGAGGTTCGATTCTCGGTGATATCATAATGATAAATGTTTATTTTGAAAGGTACAAAGCCATTTTAGAACTCCTTACTAAGCAGTTTTATAAGCCTAAAAGGCGAGAGGTGTCGGGTTCGATTCCCGGTACAAACAAAATGTATAATTTCTTTGTCTTTGGATTGTCTTGGCAGTGGCGAATGAGTGTTTTAATATTTTTTACCCGTGGAAAAGCTTTGACGCACTAATTTGAATGGTTCATTTGTAGTGTACATCACGGTTTCACAGAATAAAAGAAAATCACAACCAATGCGCGAATTGTGGCGTAATTGTCCATGAGCGGCGGTGTTCTCGTAAAATATAGGAGACCGACATGTCCCACTATCGGCTATACAATAAAAAATTACGTCAAAACAAAATATTATCTAATAATCACGTAATCACTTTGCACTTGAGACGAAATCTCAAATTTTGCACATTCATCATTATTAGTGGTCGAATTGTGGTCGTAATTCCATCATTTAAGCTTAGTTAGTGAGTTTAATTATTTTAATATCTTACTAATGCATTTTAATTGAGAAATATGCATTTATATTATATATTTATTATATATAATGTGTTTTTTCTTCACTGCCACAGTTGTCGTAAAATAAAAAGCAAAATTGTTTTGCTCTAAAAGAGTAAGAAAACTCAAACTCAAAACCTACTGTTTAGCGAAATTAGTGAGGGAATCGGAGGACCTTAAAAGTGCCGCTTAAGTACCGTACAAAGCCGGCATCACATCCAATACGCGGACTGTGACGCGGTTCATGGGCGATGTTCTCTTAACATATAGGAGAACTCACCTGCTCCGTTGTCCGCTATAGAATAAAAAAAAATATTAAGCTCCGTTATAGATTAACTGGCCCAATTTGTGCGTCAGCATCGCTGTTTCTCAGGTGCGACAGTGTTAAGACATTCGCCCAGACACTGCCAAGCCGAATAAATAGTTTTTTTGTACGAACCGGGATACGAACCTGAAACATTTCGCTTCGTGATAGGCTTATAAAAGCACTTAAAACCATAAAACTTACATCAGAATAAATTAAGCATTTGTCATGATATCTAAGTGATGCTGTCAGATAATGGAAGCGATTGGGCCTTGCATAAATCGCATTGTCTGATATCGACGACAAACTGAGATAAATTATATCTGAACCGATTCTAATGTTTGCTGAGATTAATCGAATTAATCTACAGTTTATCGTAAACTGATTTAATATGTATTTATTAAAGAGCAAAAATCGTGACTTTTGAATGAGAAATTATTTATTTAATGTACATAATTTAATTTTTTGTATATCTACGTTCAACTGAACGTAAAGCAACTATTTTATTTTAAGTTATCAATTTGATATTTTTGTAGTATATTTAACAGCGATTTGTGGGTCAATTTTCGTAAATTAGGCATCAATCTGAGATCCTAGTAGATAATCGTTTTAAAAAAGTGTACCATGAAGCGAGAGGTATCGGATTCGAATCACGGTCCGGACAATTATAATTTATTCGGTGTCTGGAAGGGCTTGAAAGTATCCGGGTGAGTGTCTTAGTACTGTTCTACACGTTGGAGAGCCATGCTGAAGCATATGCTAACGAACTAATTGGGCCGGCTCCAATACCACGGGCTCTTAGAACACTCAGCGTGAAAAAAAGCGGTACTTGTACTATGTTTCGCAGAATGAGTGAGGATGTCGGAGGGCCTTAAAAATGCCGCTTCAGTGGCGTAAAAAGCCGGCAACACAATCAATGCGCGGATGGTGCCCGCTTATCTATGGGCGACATCCATTGTCCGCAATACTATAAAAAAAACAAAGGACAACGTTGTCTGTTGTCAATACGGACTTGTTCGTCTTCCTCGGCTATTCTTATGCTTGGTTGCCACCGTTGTAATATAAAAAAATATTATAACATATTGTTGAGAATTCGGATTTCCTGATAAGAAAATATCCTTACTTACCTATCCGTAAATTTATTGACTATGAATTTTCTATATGATTTAGTCACTTTTATTTTCCGTTAAATTATATAAATTAAAATAAGTACAGTTTAGTCCATCCACTTTGCATGATTACTGGCAATTTAATTTGAAAGCAATCTAGTGACCGTCCGAGCGATTTGTCAAATCCAATCAAAAGATAAACTTCCTAGAAGCATAACGGCGCTTGGGACTTGATTTTTTATTCGTTTCCAATTTAAAAACTAATTATGTCTAGAAGAAACTCCCTGCGAATCAAGATTTCGTCGTGTTATCACAAAAAGCAAGATTAATGATCGCTCGATATGTTGAAAGAAGCGATGACTTTTGCTCGAGATCTGAATTCCATCATTTTGTAGGTACAAATGCAAGCCAATGCTGCAAAGAATACTATACCAATCTACGTTCCTACATTATCAATTCGTTTCTTGAAGGTTAAATAGCAAGCTCAATCCTCTTTGAAGACTGAAATATTTTTTGTGATCCTGAAAATCGCATCTTGACAACCACGTATTATTAAAATAATTGATAGTATTAACTTTTTAGACTGTTAGAACTTAAATGCATAAACACTAGTATTTTTTATCTTATTGGTGGCAAACGAGCAGGAGGCTTACCTAGGGCAAGCGGTCCGCCCAAGGACACCCTTGTAGAACCGCGGATGCGTTGCCGGTCTTTAAGGAATGTGTTTCTCTTTTCTTGAAGATCCCCATGTCGTATTAGTTTGGAAATACTTTGCTGGTAGCTGATTTCGCAGAGAGGTGGTACGCGGCACATGCCTTAAAAACGCTCAGTTGAAACTTCTGACATCGAGGTGAAAGCGATGAAACTTCGCATTCTGCCTCGATGTTTAGGGCGTTCTATAGGGCGTCATAGTGTATATTAGTTTGTGAAACCCTGGTATAATCTATAAATGACTTTAACATATATCAGTAGATTTATCCTCATTTTATCCTCGCTAGAGAATCTTTTTTTTAATAGTATAGTCTATGAATTAGATTTATTTTAATTTTAAATTATGCTCTATGGGAAAACAAGAAAGGTCGCTCAATTCACCTTGACTTTACCCAGTCATGGTTTGTCAATTACAGCCCATTGTTAGCTGATCGACGCGTCCTGAGATTTTATCTATGTGACAATACCACGCCGCCGATATTAAATCTGATATTTTTTCTCGTTTATTAACTGGCTCTGTGACTTTGTCTGCATTGACGGTGGACGGAAAAATCTTATTTACATACACTTTCATATAATTTCACATATTAAGATAATGTATATTTACTCCAAGTAAATATAAATGTTTGACTGTATACACCATTATATATTTTATGGTTAAAAACCTGATTTTGGGTTGATGTTAATATATGATGATATTTTATCTGTTTTGAATATTTTTACTCTTATTATAAGTCGAAGAAAGGGAGAGTTGGGTTCTTCTAGTAGTTTGGATGTGTTGTCGGTTTTTTATGCCGCTTAAGTAGTATAATTCAATGATTCTCCGATATCCTTCCTTACCTAGCTCGCTCGCTCTGGAATCAGTTGCCTGCAGAGGCTTTCCCAAACCAATACGACTTAGGTTCTTTTATAAAGAGCGTACTTTTCTCTAAAAGGCCGGCAACTGGTTGCCCACCAAAGCCTTTTCATGGGCCATGGACATTTAGTGTCCATGGGCGGAGGACTGCTTATCCTATTTTTCATAAAAAAATATGCTTTTTAAGTTTCGCAGTTTTTAAAGCTTTCTTCGTTAATTTAGCTTGTTTAGCATGACAGTTTTTAATTTGCTTCAATTTAGGCTGTCATTGCGGTTAGTGTTAGCTTAACTTGTACAATAAATACATCGAAATTGTCCTGTTATTGTGTCGTGATGTTAAAAATATTCTTGGTACATCAAAGGACAAGGAAATCGCTTGAAAATATGCACATTATACACCGATAAGTCATCGGATCTAATAATATTTATTGATGTCATGCAATTGGAAATAACATTAAATCATTACCGTGCAAATAAATATTTTTTTAATTCAGTTTTCTTTAAGGCTTTCATTACTATGGCATAATGGTTATATATAATAAAAGAGATAGAATAAAAGAATTTATTGATGATGCTCCGCCTTCGAAGTAAGGCAATGGCTCCGGGCATTTCCAGGAAATCTATTAAATTAAATTAAATCCTAAACAGTTTCGCTGAGTTTAATTCATCGGTTTTTATCAGGTTTGCGTTGGCTTGGTACCGGTAGTAAAGTCAATGGCGTTCAAGTGATTGTAAAATCCTAATTGATAAATGTATTTTTTTAGAGCAGATGGGTCTTCTATTCTTCTTCTCTTCTTTTGTTGTGTTGCTGGCTTTTTACACCTATTAATTTAAGGGCCGATATCTCTACTAAGCGTAACACAGCATAAGTATGGTTTCACGATGGTACTCTATGAGGGCGTGGTATCATTAAGTACCAGCCGGCTTCATTTGTGCCTTAGCTTGATAATTATTAATTAATAAGTATCTATTAATGGATAATTTAAAAAAAAATATTATAATTTTTTATTTTTTTGTGGTGTTTATAAATATTTTTTATAATACCAAATATACTCCTACATTATGTTTTTTAAATATATCTATTAACTTTAAAGTTACTTAAAAATACGGATAACTATACATACTTCTTACGCTATATTAAGCACCGCGAACAACCCGATGGATTATCATAAAATTGCTGAACACAACGTATAGTTGACCCGTGACTGCATTAGGGCATCGATAAAATAAAAAGAGTGATCGCATCACTATCGCTCCTACGATCTCTATACAGGCTATAATTCAAAACAACTGTCACTGCACGGCTCTGATTAAATTGCTTCGCAGTAGAATCGTGACCTGACGTCACCTTTGCAGCTAGTGACGGGGTGGTTTCGATACAAAATCATTGATAAATGATAAAAAATTAAGTTCACAGCAAGGAAACGGCACATGATTAAATTATTACAGTATTGATTTTATTATTCATCATCATCATTTCAGCCGTAGGACGTCCACTACTGGGCATAGGCCTCCTCTTCGGACCTCCATGCATAACTATCCGAGGCGACCTGCATCCAGCGTCTTCCAGCGACCTTTATAAGGTCCTTTGTCCATCTTCTGGGTGGACGTCCTACGATTATTATTACAATGTATTATTAGCATTATTTATTACGGTACTGTATCGGGTGTATGCTTCTTGTATGATATTTTTTTACAATATAGCGGACAACGAAACATGTGGATTACTGTTGCCTAAGACTTAGCTTAGTCTTAGTCTTGCGTCTATACACCTGGTATTGGTCTTGGTCTATTGCGTTCCCAGTCTTGGTCTTGCAGCAAGTCTTGCAAGTCTTGAAATAACCTATTAGATTATTGATATTAGAGTTTACTTCAGATCTTAGAAAAACCCATTACCCATCATAGTAAAGACCAACCAGATTTATAAATGTCTAAAGATTTGAGACATGAGAAATTCCAAAAATCACTGCCAAAAAAATAGCTGCAAGACGCGCGAGTCTTGCAGGCTTAGTCTTGTTCTTGCTCAAGTCTTACACGGTCAGTCATGGTCTTGCATTTGGGGAACACTAATGTGTATCTTCTATATGGTAAAAGAACACCGTCGCACATAGACAACCGTACCACAATACGCGCATTGGTTGTGTTTCCGGCTTTTTACGCCACTTAAGCGATATTTTTAACGGCCGATATCCTCACACACTCAGCGAAACACAGTACGAGTACCGTTTCACGTTGAGTATTCTGTTTCTTCATTCGAAATTATAGTAAAATAAAATTGATTATATTAAAATAGAATTTATATTTTAATATAATTAAAATTAATATATTTAAAATATGACAGATGTCATAAAAATACGGCTTTTTAGTTGAAGCGAAATTTAAATAAATAATCTTAAATGTCGTTTTTATATATTTAGGTTTTCTGTGTTATGTTTTAGTTGTATTTTATATAATTTGTGTAGGTACTTTACTTAATTTAAAATCCGTAAGATTAGTCATATATATATATATAAAAGAAAGTCGTATTTGTTTCACTATTTATGTCTGAAGAATGGCTGAACTGATTTTGCTGAAAAGTGGTGGAAGTTAGAAACAGGAGACGGATGGAGGGAAATGTTTTTAGTGCATCTATTCATTCGGATTTAGTGTGTTTATGGATTGCTGAGAGATTATAAATGGACACGCTAGGTTACGTACCTGGTAGATCGACGTTTACCAAGTCTACTATTTTGATTATTTAAAGACTGGCAACGCACCCGCGGGTCTGCAAGGGCTGGGGGTGTCCAAGGGCGGAGGACCGTTTGCCTTGGGTGAGCCTCCTGATCGTTTGCCATCTCATTTGTGGAATGATAAACGTCGAGGTGAAAGCGATGAAACTTTGCATTCTGCCTCGATGCTCAAAGGTGAAATTCACCAGCAGGTCTGAATCCAAACAGTCAAAAACCTACCACGTATTATCGAATACAATAAAAACTAATCGACAAAGGTCAAAATGGCATCACTATTGGATTCTACCGGCGTATGAACGTGTCGCCAATTACCTTACAACGTATTGACTCAGCCGAAACCAGCCTCTCATCATTTGCATAATAACACCTTGTGTGATGGCAAGCTTAAGTTATAAGAGAATACCGCCTATGTACAAAAGCGCCACAGTGCACGCATTAGTTGTGTTGCCGGCTTTTTACGCCAACTAAGCGGCAATGTTTCCGATATCCTCACTCACTCAACGAAACAGTAAAAGTACCTTTTAAATTTCTATCCTATTTCACGCTGCTCTTATTCCAAGTCCTATTTCACGCTGAGTATTCTGTGAGCTCGTGATATCACTTCGGGCTGGCCTAATTAGTATCATTATTTTCAAGAATTAATATAGAAGTAATAAAAAATTGCATTTATTATTAATATTATTCACGACGTATTTTGTCGTCACTGAAGTATTGAGTGGAGACCACAGACCAGCGGCGTAGGACGTCTACACACAAGGTGGATAGATGATCATATAAAGGTCGCCGGAAGACGCTGGATGCAGGTTGCTTCCGACAGGTATGCATGGAGGTCTGAATGGGAGGCCTATGTGTATGCCCAAATGCAATACCAAGATCAATACCGCCTAATTTTATCAAGACCATGACTGACCGTGTAAGACTTGAGCAAGAACAAGTCTAAGCCTGCTAGACTCTTGAGTCTTGTAGCTATTTTTTGCCAGTGATTTTTGGAATTTCTCATTAAATCTTTAGACATATTTTATAAATCTGGTTGATCTTTACTATGGCTGTGCTGATTCAACTTCAAAATAATCCTATTCTAATCCTAAGAATAAATAAATAATAAATAAATATATAAATATATAATAACTAAATATCCTAAGACTGGCTAAGTCTTGCATTTGGGCAACAATACCCATGTCCAGCAGTGGACGTCCTACGGCTGAAATGATGATGATGAACGCTATCGCTCATCACTTGTACACGAAATACAATTCTAATTTCGATGCTAGTTTCCCTTTAAGTGTTTGACCGAAAATATTCGACATTACGCTAGATTTGTGTACGGATAGCGACAGCCATTGTTTTCGTCTCTGTTATTACGAACATCTTGTTTTATATTCAATGGGTCATTGTTTGTTTCGGTAATAGTTCAGATCATTTAGAAAGTGGCGTCCGAAACCTTTTACTATATAAAACCGACCTGTAACCGGCCTTTTAGAGATATATAGGCTTTTTTGTTTCTAGAACTGTAACTAAGTAAGTGTTAAGTGTGCTAAATGTAAGTGTTGTAAGTGATGCCCAAATGCAAGACTTGGTATTGGTCTTGATTTAGCTATTGCACTCCCAGTCTTGGTCTTGGTCTTGCAGCAAGAGTCTTGCAAGTCTTGAAATTACCTATTAGACTATTAATATTTATTAAAGTTTACTTCAGATCTCATAAAAACCTATCGGAATAGTTTTGAAGTTGAATTAGCATAGCCATAGTAAAGACGAACCAGATTTATAAAGTATGTCTAAAAACTTAATAAGAAATTCAAAAAATTTCTGCCAAAAAAATAGCTGCGAGACGCAAGAGTCCAGTCTTAGTCTTATTCTTGCTCAAGTCTTATACGGTCAGTCTTGGTCTTGCTAAAATTATGCGGTCTTAGTCTTGGTCTTGCGTTTGGGCAACACTAATCATAACAATCAACGGCGCGGAACTGTTGGCGACCTTTAAGAAGTACGTTCGTTGTCAAATCTGGCTAAACGACATTTCAAGTCATAATCTCATTATCGTTTGTAGAAAGTACGTACAAGTAGTATATATAATTAGCAGCCTCAATTACTGAGGTCCATAAAATTTGGCTCAAACGAAACTCTCGGTGAGCCTCTGGCTCGCACCAAAAGTCCGCGAGAAGCTGTGAAGGCCTTATGCCAACAGTGTTTGATATTTCAAAAAAAGGCCCATGAATGATAAATGACTCCGTCTTACCGAGCCTTCTGTTTATCTCTAACAGAGGTTTTGGGAGCTTAAATGGCTATTACGTAAGTTATCCAGCTTTGACTGTATAAGACTGTTCAAAAGTAAAGTATACTTTAAAATCGTTGCTGAAATAACTGAATAATAAATACTGAGTTGCACACGTATGACGACACGGCTACGCAACGGCGACTCGTTAAATCTTGCCGCTCTGTTAGTTTGTCCAACTACTGTGTCCACTAGCGGCACCTGTAACTGGACTGTGAATGAACTGAATGTCCATTTGTCTTAGCGCCTTCATACGAACCGATTTCACACGACGTCCGAGTCGTGACGATAGAACGAAGTGTAATGAGCTGAAAAATACTGTTTTGAGAGCCTCGTAGCTTAATGGTTTTAAAAGTGTACCATGAAGCGAGAGGTATCGGATTTGAATTTAAGAGGACCTTCGATATCCACACTCACTCTGTGAAACACAGAACAAGTACTCTTTCACGCTGTGCTGTGAGCCCGTGGTATCACTTCGGACGAGGCGGCTCAATTAGTGCGTTAGCATATGCATCAGCAAGGCTCTCCCACGGGTGCGACAGTATTAAGACACTCTCCCGGTCACTGTCAAGTCCTTACAAAGACCAAATAAATTATAAATTAAATTATAATTGTCCGGACTGGGATTCGAACCCGATATCTCACGATTCATGGTACACTTTAAAACCATTAAGCTACGAGGCTTTCTTCTTACGTACACTGCCTGAAAAAAGAGATATATTATTCTTGAAAAAATTTATAGATAACTAAGATAATTATGCCTATTAAAAGATCGCGAAAACATATATCTTACTTTCATATTTATTTGACAAAAATTTTGCCAGGGCAGTCTTTTTTTATAGTATAGCGGACAACGTAGCAGGTGGTCTCCTATATGGTCTCCTATAAGAGAACACGGCTACCCATCCATAACAGTGCCACAGTCCAGTAATTGATTGCATTGCTGCCTTTTTTTTACGTTTCTTAAGCGGTATTTTTAAGCTCCCCGGATATCCTCACTCACTCAGCGAAAGTAGCAATTCACGCTGAGTATTCTGTGAGTCTGTGCTATCACTTCGGACGAGCCGGGCCAATTTGTGCATTAGCAAATACTTCGCATGGCTCTCCCACGCGTGTAAATATATAATTGTAATTTATAATATAATTTATAGAAAATTTGATAATACCTATTAAAAGATCGCGACAGCATATATCTTCATAACTTTCATTTTTATATGGCAAATGGTTTGGCTGGTAATTTATTTGCCAAAAATATTGCCCGGGCAGATAGTCTTTGCTGAGTGACCTTCTAAGTTCAATCTACGCAACTAAGTATCAAACCCGCCGTCCATCAAATCGCGTCCATTCTCACGCGCACTCAATGCCTAACAATAGTAGAGTCGTGACGTGTAAAACAATATCTGTAATTAGAGTCTTAGAGTCGTTTAGATAAACGCGCGCATGACTCCGCCAATCGCTGCCCGCTATCAATACTCAATTCGCCATTGCGAGCTGCTTTTTAAGGCTCCATGATTGGTTCTAAGCTCATGCGTGTTTCCGCGTAACTCATACCTGACGTAATAGATACTGGCTTTTATCCTTTTTTCCCTTTACCCATTTACGCAATCTTGCTGGACATAAGCGTCCCCTTCGGACCTCCATGCATACCTATCGGAGGCGATCTGCATCCGGCGTCTTCCAGAGGCCTTTCCAGCGTCGGTCCACTTTGTGGGTGCACGTCCTACGCTTACTGGCCCGTGGTCTCCACTTTAACATTTTCGGCCCCATCGGTTTCATGAGACTCGGCATGATGATTATATCAGCTGTCCACTGTTCTCAGATGGGTAGAAAAAAGTCCGATATCCACCAGATCCAGTCTACTCTTGAGCCTTCTGGGCCATGTGGAGCTCTCGGAATTCGTACGATTCTACAAACGAAGAGCCCAGAGCACAGTTTCTGATAATGCCGCAAGCCACTTTATGTATCAATATGCCTTTTTAAAAATAAAAAAAATAAAAAGTTGTTTATTTCAAAAGTATTTACAAAACTTTCGTGGCAAATTCTTCACAGTAAGTAATCATAAGATACATGTATTGATAGATATTGCGTATTGAGAAATACACAGCTAACCCATGTAAGTCTTATCTCTACACATCACTATCCAGCAAACAGTTACGCTAAAAACTGCACCCTACATTTTTGTTGTCGGATAAAGCCTATATGTTAATCCAGGATGTCAGCTACTTCCATACCAAATTCTTATCTAGTTATAAATAATGTTATTAACCTGCAATTGTTTAAAAACTGTATCAATTTTGTATAAAAAATTTAGGTTTTTCATTTTATAATATTTTTTGATTAAATGAACGAGTCTTATTAAAATAATTCAAATCATCTGAAATAATTAAATTACTATATGAGACATTCAGAATAGACAAAACACATACAAAGTTTCATAAGTATGGCTAATGGGATTACAACAAGTGTTAATTCAAATAATTGCGCAGACGCATTTAATACAAAAACGAATTCCCATGCCTCAAGTATCAATAACCGTATAATTATGTTCGGTGACATTTCGCCTTCGCCGACAATCGGTCGGCTCTTTTGAACCGCCGCCATCTTTTATTCGCGACAAAGAGCACCGCGATAATTAAAGTTATACGATCAACTATGTCACATTGCGCGTTGTCTATGGCAACCTTATAAGCAACCCGTGTTAATTATCGTTTTTGCCCTCTAATGAACTAATTAAGAGATGCAAAGTCCTAATGTATCTGAACGTATGAATGGATTCTTTCTTTATCGATTTGTTTTAAAGGGTTTGGTCTACATATTAGGTATAGATAAAACTGAATTATCCGGCCCATAGTTGTACGGATTAGCGATAATCCGAATTACCAACACGACACGCAGTTTTGGAATATAAAAAAGAGTTTTTACTGAGATTATATTTTATTTATTTATTTCAAGGAAAGGTCATTTATTGGTACGTAACTATAGTCATAAAAATATTGTGTATAATAGTGTTAACACTTACCCGTACACTGTCAAGAATTCCCAAAGATCACTTAGATAATAAATCTTATTCAGACCGTGTATCGAACCCTGTACCATAGAACCTTGTGTTTATGGTACCTAAGGCAGATAATGGCGTTGGTGGGTCTCTTTTATAGTAAGAGAACACCACCACACCATATTCCGCGCATTGGTTGTGTTTCCGTATTTTTACGCCAATTAAATGGCATTACTAAGGTCCTCCGATATTGTCAATCACTCCGCAAGTATTACACAGTATGTAGGTACCTATAAGTAGGTAGGTACCATGTTCGACAAACATGAAAAAAAATTAAGTTGTATAAGGGTAGGGCTCGACTTTATCAAGATAAGAATATCTTATATTTTATAGTTTATACATGCAAGACAGCATTATTACGCTCTAAGTTTACAATATATAAACTCAATCGTCGTATGTCATCCTTGAGACGTTCGCATAAAAACCGCTCTAAGAAAAACTCAATACGGTTTTGTGAACAACAACAATTATTTTAATTTAATCTCCGATCTGAGCACAGATAATGGCCCGGCATAGTGTCATCCTTGGAATGGCCGCGTAAAAATACAATTAAAGTAATTACGACGTATCAGCAGGTGGAAGTGACGAAGATCTGTGTTTTTTTTTATATTGGAGAGACGAGTATTTCCGAAAAGCAAACTATGTGGGAATAATTTATTTTCTATTTCTTTATGATATAACGGAAAACGGAGCAGGTGGATCTCCTATATGGTAAGAGAACACCGCCGCCCAAGGACATCCGCACCACAGTCCTCGAATACGTTGTGCTGCCGTTCTTTTACGACACTTAGCGGCGCTTTGAAGGATCTCCGATATCGTCCAGGGTCAGAAAAACACAATAGAAGCATAGTTTCTTGAAACTGTACAACTAAAACTTCACGCTGAGTATTCTGTGATACCGTGGGATTACTTCGGACGAGCCTGCCCAACTAGTGCACTAGCATATGCTCCCGCACGGTTATTGTCAAAGGTCTGCTCTCAAAAAGCAAGTTATACGGCAATAATTTGTTTTGTAATTAAACTGACACTGACTTTAAGGCAAAACAGATTCTTATTTTTTGGAATAGTTTTTAATAATTTTAAATATAATATAGTTTTTTTAATATCTTCTTTTTGTATTTGAATGTGAAAATCTTAGGTGGATATTCCGTAAGTACTTAACCAAACCAAAAGTTTTATTTTTGAAAAAATAATTAAAAGAAAGTAGATCGTCGCTATAAAAATTATTATTAACCTACATTTACTAAGAAAAAGAGTAAATAATTTATTTTATTATTTTACATTATGTAAGTACTTACAGTAACGCGTAACACAAGATTCTTTCAGAATCAATAACACAGTTTCTTAGTAGCCATTGAAATATCTGCATTTATTAACTTCCTGTGGACGCGACATTTGCAAAGTGGAATTCGCGTTATTCCAAAGCCACACCTTGCTTCGGCTTACTGAGAAAATTGGCGTTACTTGAAATGTGTTTTATTGCGAGTAATTTATCTGATATCTGTGTGCTAAATGCGAAACTATTGCCACTATATAATATAATAGGTAACGGCAAACGTTGTTTTGCCATATAAATTATGAAATATGCATGTAGTCGCAGATCCCCGATCTGAACATATTAAAATTTTACTAGAGAGTGATCGCGCCAGTAAGACTTGTCAATGAGCCAAACTGAAGCCTTAAACTGAAACCTTTTGAGAGCTTCGTTAGTTTTAAAAGTGTACCATGAAGCGAGAGGTATCAGATTCGAATCCCGGTTCGCACAATTATAATTTAAATAATTCGGCCTCTGGAAGGGTTTGACAGCGGCCGGGGGAGTGTCTTAATACTGTTGCCGCCGTGGGAGAGCCATACTGAAGCATATGCTGACGCACTAATTGGGCCGGCTCGTCCGAAGTATACCACGGGCTCACAGAATAACAAACAGTAGCTATTTTTACAGTATTCGATGAGCATAAGTTATGGCTCTCCCACGGGTGACATTACTTATAAGATAGGTATATCCGGAAGTTCCTATTGGTTTGACGTGACGAATTAATAGTTGTACTGTACACAGTGATTACATCTATCATCTAAACGTCAATGACCCCACGTGGTAAGGATAAAAACGTGTCTAAAATTAGCTAACCTCTCGCTCTGGTTTCTGTCGCGGCCGCTGTAAAAATTAATGTAAACAAATACAGTCTCACGCCCGGGTGGGCCCGTTACCCGACCGATTCTATACGTCGTTTGCATGGAGCGATTACTGCAATGACACGGCTCAATCATTTTTGGTCGGTTTACATGAAATTTGTCGTATGTTCCTTTGTTTGTGCGTGGGAGACGTCGACGGCTGAAAATAATTGTAAATCAATGAGTCAATAATGTAGCAATGGCGGACCACCCAAGTGTTTAGCTAGAATTTTTGCCCTAATCTTTGGACTTCTATTTTGGCTTGTTTTTTCAATAACAATTGAGTTTATATTATTATATTAAAATCAGTATTGTAACTATATGTGCAGTCGGTTACTAAGTATAAATGCAGATCAAAATAATACAATATATTTTTATACCAATCCGCAAGATTCATAAGTTATACTAACTTCACCAAGTACACATTGAATTAATACTTACACCCTTTAGACAATTCAATAAATGAATCGTCATCATCATCATTTCAGTAGGACGTCCACTGCTGGACATAGGCCGCCCCTTCGTCTGTCCACAAGGTGTTCAAATGGATACTGTGAATGAAATAATGAATAAAATTAAACAATAGTTGAAATAATATAATCTATTTAATATTAATGATACAGAATTAATTAAATCAAATATTTATTCACATATGATATACATTATTCACGCGTCCAAATATTCGAACAGCGAAGAAACTTGGGATGTTTATGAGACAAAAATCTGAAACCAGAGTTTATTATCTTAAGCTGCCTGTAGTTACTTCCAAACCATTGCGACATGGTTTCTTCGAAAAGAGAGCATAAATATTTGATTCAATAAACCAAAAATATGAATAAATAAAATTGCAGTGTCTGTTTGTAATATTAAAATAACCGCTTTTTACTACATGTATATGAATGTAATTGTAAAAATATTTTTTTACTTTAGACTTTTTATTTTAGAAATAAATGGCGACAGATTTCCAAAAGTAACCCTAATGTTGACCACGATCCTAAGACATGAGGGACCGACTCAGAGAGTTTTTCTGTCTGTTTGTACCGGCTAATCTCTGTAACAGCTCCAACGATTTGTACGGGAATTTCACTGGCACATGATGTTATAAGGAGCAACTTAGGTTTTTTATTCAATATAAAAATACTATTCATTCGTCCAAATGTTATAACTGCTAAGAAAATAAGTTGGGAATGAGACAGAACTTTGAAATCATAGTTTACTATCTTAAACTCTATGTGGAGATTACTCCTGAACCATTAGGTATTTTCAAAAAAAGCTTAGCTATTTTTTTAAAGCCGCTAATTTACCCTTTGCCAACATGGGAGTAGGTAAAGACTTACCTACCCAGACAGATGTCTGTGGTGGGTCCATATATAAAAAAGACAATTAAAGCTGTATTTATTAAATATTATTCGTAACATAAGAATGGACAGTGACTTGTATGGATGAAAGACAATAACGACTCGGAACTGACATGAAGTATTATGATGTATCGGTACGTAATCACTTTCCCAATCACAGCGGAACGCTTCCGGAATACACTTCCGTTAACTGAACCACTAAGTAGTTCCTAAAATGCCGTAGCACGTAGTTCTTTCTACTTAAATTCGATCTAAAAATCACAGATATTCACTTTATGTTAAAAAAATTATCCATATCATTTGCACCAATTTTATTTTAAATATACTCAGTATATATTTTAGATTGATTCATAATCGTCTATTACGTGCAACTGTTAGGCAACGGTGCTGCCAGATATCCTTGATGATACGAGATCTACGCCGCCCAAAGACAACCGCGCCACTCTGCGATTTGGTTGTGTTGCCGCCTTATACGCCGCTTACGATATAAATTCATGGGTTTCCGATATCCTCACTCACTCAGCGAAATATAGAAAGCTGGTAATTATGTTGCTTAAGCGACTTAAACAGCTGGCAACCACCAAAGCGGAATGTGGCGTGGTTATCCATAGGTGGCGATGTTCTCTTACCATATAAGAGATCCACCTTCGTTGTCCGTTGTACCATAAAAACAAGCCAAAGACATAAAGCCTTAAAATAACCAGCAATCACTTTTACTAATTAAATAATTCCAATCGTCATAAAACGATGAATCAAATAAATAATATTGATTAAAATATTCAATTGAAGCGCCATTTTCTAAACGCTAATCGCTAATCTAACGCTATACAAAACAAGGGATTAGTTAAACAGCGATTACACGGCCGCACAGATTTAAAAGCCACTCATTGACTGCCACCGGCATTCTCTGCGGTGACACGAACTAAATGGGACAATACTGTCTCTATAATTAAACACTAATTAAGCGATCTTTCACACAATTATTATTATTAATTTTTGAGAGCTTGGTTTTCTAAGTCTACCGTGAAGCGAGAGGTATCTAGTTCAAATCTTGGTCCGGATAAATATAATTTAATTTATAATTTATTCGGACTCTGGAAGCTAAATTTAATGAATAATTTGTAAAGCTATATTAAAGTTAAGAATTAGACCCAAAATGAACAAAAAAAACCATAACAAACTTAACACAGGGATTAATATTAACGTAATTACATTTTAGATACGTTAAGTCTCTGCAAAATATTGATAAACCATAAAATTATATTTTAAAAACAGCTTTTTTTAAATTTCAGTGGAAAGAGCCATACAATATTTATTATATTACTAAATGTACATGTCATACAAATCTTAACAAAACACATTTTAGACTCCAGGCTTGATATAAATTTTGAAAATTATTTACAAGCTTACATGTAAACGAATATCTTAGTATACTCTGAACTTTTTTAGATCAGAATTTAAAAAAACTTGTCTGAATCGGCGCCAAGCTATTGCTAGTTCCCCAAGTCATCACAAACTTCTGTTGGCTTGGCAATCGTGTAAAAGCACATAAAATACCACTGAAAAAGCTCGTATCGTATTCCGAGAACGCAATTGACAGTAGCAATGACCAAACACCGATTCATTGTCGCACCAGACCGCCGTTAAACTGAAAATAGCTATTGTAAACATCGTTTATACTTTACACCTACGCATGTAACTGTCACCACTTTTACATTAGGTGTCATTTGTCAGTGTCAAGTTACGTGAAATGAGACGAACGCTTTTAAAATTGACGTAAAAATGCATTTTTAGCTTATAAATGATTTACAATATCTGCTATTTGTACGCTTTCAATTACTTGTTCAATGATGGCGGAGATTCTTTTTTCTCTTTCTAAATCATTATCAATTCCTTTCAGAAGGTTATTTCATTGGCTTTGTTTTATAACAAAATGATAGGCTAATGAGTCGACTCTACTAACCTAGGATAATGATAATAAGTGTTAAAAAAATGGTAATAAGTGGTCCATGGCTCAGGGTCATGCTTACCTCTTTCTGTGGCACAGGTTTTTTATAGTACCTATAGGGGACAAAGGAGCAAGTGGGTCTCCTATATGAGGACACCTCCGCCCATAGATAACCGCGTAACAATCTGTGCTTTGGTAGTGTTGTCGACTTTTTACGCCACTCTACGTGTCATTTTTAAGTGTCTCCGAGATCCTTACTCACTCTGCGAAACAGCATGTACAAGTACCGTTTCACGCTGTCATTCTGTCGATCCGTGGTATCATTTCGGACGAGCCGCCCCAATTAGTGCTTCAGCATGTTTCTCCCACGGATGCGACAGTATTAAAACACTCGCCCGGTCACTGTCAAGCCCTTCCAGAGACCAAATAAATTATAATTATCCGGACCGGAATTCGAACCCGACACCTCTCGCTTCGTGGTAGACCTATTAAACCACTTAGCTACGAGTATACTGAGTTACTACTTACTCAGTATACTGAGGAATCTCTTCTGAAATGTCTCTTTTTCCTATTAATTACGATATATGTCTTGGCACCTGGTTGCACAAACCACGGGATTCCAAAATATGATTAATATTTTGATTTATTGTTTAAAGTATTGTGGGTGTTTACGAGTTTGAATGTTTGTTGATTAATCATCTGTTATTTATAAGAATGTACTAAACATAACGTAAAGTTATTTTCATAAGGGCGCTGATGTGTTGGCTCAACATTTTTATTTGACTTTTACTCATTTGTAGTGATAAATTAGGTCTTGAAGCATTAAAACACGTATTGTATGTCGTTATTCATTTAAATGTTGTAAAGGAATCTGTTAAATTATTTGAATTAAATGAAACCGACTGAATTTGTTTCTCTGGATAAAATAATTCTTAAACATTGTAATATTATACAGACCGATACTCATGTCCACTAACAGTTTTTATGTATAATTGAAAAGGCATATTCAAATGAATTTAGTTGGGAAATTAGATAGATCATTTATTAGTATTATAATAAATATTATAATTGTCTTATATAATAAATTATTTAGTATTATGATTATAATTTTGTTAATATACCAATAATGTTAATATCTATGAATAAGTTAAATAAACTGACATGCAACCTTTTGTTTTTCCTTTCCCAGACAATTTTCGTTCCACCCAAACAGTTATTTGTTTCCCCGGGTATGAGCACAGGACCTTAGCCATGGAGACAAAAAATTGCAACATTATTACCATAAACATCAAAGCGACTCAGATAATATTACAAATAATATACATCTAAATTTGTTAATCATGAATAACTACTGAAATCTTTCAAATTAATGTTTTATTATTACCTACGCTAAAGGCATTGTTAAATACGTGATTGATCGTTAAGATATACCGTTTAAGTGGTGTAAAAAGCCTGCAACACAACCGAAAGCGGGACTAGTGACGCTCTTTTGTCTGCTATATAAATTTAAAAAATAATAAAACATCTCAGTCAAATTTCTTTACCACCTGGCCTCGCCCTAATCCAATCTGTCACCGCGCCAACTAACCCAATCTGTCACTCGACTAGTTTGTTTACTAATTGCGCGATATGTTGGTATTAATGGATTTTGTCAATGAAATCACTCTCGTTTGATGTGGCTAATTCCGTGTTTACACAAGACAAATTGCTTTTCAGCTGGTTTATTTTTAATTTGTGACGCCGCACCGTTCAGCGTGGCACTTAGGAATCCCTGACGTCAAATAGGAAAATCAAACCGGAACACTCTTTCGGTTCAATTTGTACGATTGTATTTGCACGGGAAATGGTTTGGTTTGTACTTTGAAAGCGTAGTAGCTAAATGGTTTTATAAGTATACCGTGAAGCGAGAGGTATCGGGTTCGAATCACGATTATCTTAATTTATAATTTATTAATAGTCTTAATAGTATCGAGCCCGTGGGAGAGCCATGCCGAAGAGAAGCAAATATATTTTATATTTGTTAAGCAAAGGTTAGTAGTGGTCTATATTTACATGTAATTTTTTTTATTGTATAGCGAGCAACAGGCGGGTCTACTTGACGGTAAGAGATCACTATTGCCCATGGTCAACCGGGTCAAAATCCGCGCTTTTATAGTGATTGCTTTTCATGCCACTTCAGCGGTATAATTTAAAGGGCCTCCAATTTCCTTATTCAGAATATATATATATATTACAGAAGCACATTATGGCTACCTACTCATTCACGCTGCTATTCTGTGATCCTGTGGTAGCATTATGGACGAGCCGGCTCAAATATTGTCAGAAAGGCTCTACTACGGGTTTTGTGAAATTGGTTAAACGGGATATTCTCCGCAACTGGACATCAGAGTGCCTATCTTGAATGTTCTCCCACGTATAAAATATGGTATTATTGTAGAGCCGATTTTATTCAATCGAGTCAATCTTCAACTCATGCCCTAATACATGGTAGGCCGGGTTTATTTAAAAGCGCATGTAAAAGCAAAAGCAACTAGTCTGGTTATCTTTTAAGTGCCACCGTCTATTTTCGTGGGCAATTCACCGGCGCGCACCTACAAGCCAGTGACATCTGCGCGCGCGCAGCGCAAACAAATCTGTCCTCGATCCGTTTCTGAGAAACTTTTATGTTCCGAGTCTTTTTTCTCGTTCTTAGAGACATCAAATTTTTGACGCAGTTGTAAACTATTTTTATTTAGAGGAAGTTTTCGTTTTTTGCTCAATATTATTAATACAGTAGGTACTAAGAGGTAACAACATATACCTAAGTCTCTTTCAGTACAATTATATAGAAAGTATCATCGCTTTCACCTCGATGTTGTCGTTCCACAACTGAGCGTTTTTTAAGATATTTTGTGCCACGGACCTCATCTCTATGGAATCAGTTTCCAGCAGGGCTATTTCCATACCAATACGATCCGGGGTCCTTCCAGAAAAGAGCGTACATATTATTTAAAGGTCGGCGACGCACCGGGATCTAGGGGTGTTCAAGGGCGGAGGATCGCTTGCCCTAGGTGAGCCTCCTGCTAGTTTAACATTGATATTAAAAAAATTATATGTTTATTTAAACAAATAATAAACAGAACCGTTTCTAATAGATTTTAAAAGTTTTTAATAATGCCATACTATTTTAAATGACAAATATTATATTTTAAATTCTATATTTTATGAATATAAATTTTAATTGGAATCAACAGAGACTAACTTTATCTTTATATCACTTTATGCACTAAAAATAACATTTAAAGCTTAATAAGTCACATCTGAAACTATTTTAAAATTTTACTGACGATAATATGAAAAAAAATCGTTTAATTATATATTATTACAGCAGATCCCGGCAAACGTAATATTGCCATATAAATTATTAAAATGATCAATAAATCAATAAATCACTTTTAAAAATAGGAATTCATATTTAGGACTCCATGTTACACTTTAATTTTTTTTTAATAAGTTGGGTTGGATTACCCTCATCTAACTCGCTTCTTTGCCCTACTACTACCCGCTACTAACATTTCGTAGTATGAACAATAGATGTTTACCGATTCTCAGAACTTGTTGATATGTAAACACCACATGGAACGGGTTGCACCGTGGGAGAGCCATGCTGAAGCATATGCTGACGCACAAATTGAACCGGCTCATCCGATGTGCACGGGCTCACAGAATACTCAGCGTGAAACGGTACTTGTACTATGTTTCGCAGAGTGAGTGAGGATATCGGAGACCCGTAACATTGTCGCATAAGCGGCGTAAAAAGCCGGAAACACAATTGATGCACGGACTGTAGCGCGGTTGTTAATGGGCGGCGCTGTTCTCTTACCATTTAGGAGATCCACCTGCTTCATTGTCTGCTATACTATATATAACCATTTCTGAAAAAATATTTAAGTTCTTTTGGTGGAGTTAGGCAAGAAACACCGCAGCATCTAATATGTAAGATTAATGATAATTCACAATGAAAATGGATACAGCATACAGAATTGTAAATAGTTAATATCCACGAATTATTTATTGATTACAAGATAGTGGAAGTTCAATTTCAGGAAGCCGGTTCCTTTACACAATACATTCCAAGCTATAATTAGAGGTGCTAAGCATCCTTCCTCGATATGCTTCGTCGGGTAGGTCGTCGCCAACGCCTGTACAATTTACCATCATGGAAACATTCTTGGAAATTCCACTCTTATGACTATGTGCGAGAGTCGAAAATCGATAGTACTGTTGCAAGAAATTGGCCAACAAACATCGACGCCACTCTGAGCAAAGTAGACTCTGTTGACACCATGAGAAAAGAGAAAATCCTCTGTAGGAGGTTGGAAAATCAGTTACAGATGGATGGACTCCAATAGAGCAGTTTTACTTCTGTCCTATGCGTTATTGTTTAGAAAACGTTGACACGAGGAAATTCGTCAGCGCCGCATTTAGGCCGGGCGGAACATAAATCGTGGGTGAGTGACAACTGAACTTTATAGCACTATAAATTTGTAGATGTATGAGGAAAGATGTGGAACGGATGTTTGGAATTGGTAGTAAGCTGTCGCGAAGTATCCGAGCTGAAAAGTAATAAGTAAGAAAAGCGTTTACGATGGGCAATTTTCTGAGGGGTGTCTGCATTTTTTATGGTAAAGCCGACTAGAAAACAGGTGGGTGGTCTTCTATATAAAAGAGAACACTGCCGTCCATGGACAACCATGCCAGAGTCCGCGCCTAGGTTATGTTTCCGGCTTTTTACCCCGCTTAAGCGGTAAAATTTTAAGGGCCTCCGATATTCTCACTCATCGAAACACAGTACAATTACCGTTTCCCGCTTAGCATTCTATGTACCTGTGATGTTACTTCGGACGAGCCGGCCCAATTAGTGCGTTAGCATATGTTTCAGCATGGCTCGCCCACATGTGCGATAGTATTAAGACACTCGCCGGGCCACTGTCAAGCATTTCCAGAGAACGAATAAATTTTCGCTTCAAAGTAGACTTAGTAAACCACTAATTAGCTAAGAGGCTCTGAAATAAATATGCTTCGGCCTGGCTCTCCCACGAGTAGTAATAAACATTAACTTCCAAGCACAATAACTAAAGCCGCCGACAAACCCCGCCGAACTAGCAAGCTAAAGTAGCCATGGGCAGGTCACATTGCACCCAGAGCAGTTGGCCGATGGGGCCAAAAAGTGCTAGAGTGGAGACCACGGACTAGCAAACGCAGCATAGGACACCCACCCAACACACACAAGTTGGAGACATGACTTTCTAAAGGTCGCCGGAAGACGCTAGATGCAGGTCGCCTATGACAGGTATGCATGGAGCTCCGAAGGGGAGGCCTATGTCCAGCAGTGGACGTCTACGGCTGAAATGACGGTGATGAAGCACTATAGCGTAACAATAATTCGTGACACGAAAACTTTAATGGCGTCTATTTCTAAATGGCTCAAACGAGTGTAAAGTTGCACGCGTTGACACCGCTCGTTACATTTTTATTATGAAGCGTCGTCAAAGTGAAACATTTTACGTCCAGCGTTAAATTCATAATAATTAAAATGATACATTTCATCTTCACTGTCATAACACAATCTAGTTTTACATATGTTCACTGGTGGGAAAAAAGTGTGAAAAACATGCAACAACCATAAAATGTTGTAGTCACAAATTTGAAACAGGACAGTTTGCTGTGAAACTGCTTTCGCTGGGGAGAAATAAACTTTAACGCGCATAGTTACGGTCTAGGATGAGTTAGCGAGGGGTAAGTTTATTTGTTTTCGCTCTGTATTTATTAAAAGATTAATAGCCTGTCGTCAGATGTCTCTGAAATCGTAATTTACATAGTGACTGATGGACAGAAATATCACAGTTTTACTCACGGCTAAAACTGGAATTTTCTATTTGATGAATTTCAACAATTTCTTAATAATCTTTATTGCCCCTTATAATGTGAATTGTGCATTTTATGTGTTGCTCACAGATTTAGGATGTTTAGTTTATCTTATTTTTTCAGCGAAACATAAACTTGACAATTATTATGTTAGTGATTTATTTTTTGTAAAATCCAAATGTTTTTAAACATATAACAAGGCACGTTTGGTTCAAGTCATGAGATTAATATTAAAAGACACAATTAAAAATAATTATCTCTTTGTGTGTTGCCGGCTTTTTACGCCGCTTAATATCCTATCCTCACTGAACCAGCGAAACAGGAAAAGCACCGCTTCAAGGACTGAGTATTCTGTGAGCCCGTGGTATCGTTTCTGACGAGCCAACCCAATTAGGGCGTCAGAATTTGCTTCAACATAGCTCTCCCACGGGTTTAAGGTTGCTATTACGTTTTAAGATCAGTTTTCAAACAGATATGTATGGAGATCTAAGGGGGAGGCCTATGTCCAGCAGTGGACATCTTACGGCTGAAATGATGTATGATAAAAAAATGACATTTTGTTTATAGATATCTATCTATCTAAATAGATACTTATTGACAGCATAAGACAGCAAAATTTCGAATAAAGCAATATTAATATTAATAATTTCTACATATGGTAAAGAAATAAATTTAAATTTTTAAACATTTATAATTTAATAATAATAATATTTAATCAAAATAAATTGTTATTTTTTTAGTTATAATAGAAACAGTTTTTTATATCTGCCTTAAGAAGATAAACAATAATTTGAATTGGTAGTCCTAGCTTACCATGCTTATGGATTTTTAACGATCAACAATTGAAGCTTGGGAGGTATCGTTCAGTGTGGTCAAGTTTCAATAATTTTTACGGTTCTTACTGATTGTTCTACAAGGTTTGTTAATTTTAAATTAAATAAAATTATATTTAAATTACCAATATATGAAGTAGGTAGGTACCTATAGTGGTTCATAATAATCTTATGAAGTTACCTAAAAAACTTATAAACTTTAAGGGTATAGTGGTAGAAAAGCGAATATTTAAAATTGTATGTATATTTTGAGCACTTCGTAACTAAGTAGTTTTATAAGTCTAGCGTGAAGCGAGAAGTATCAGGGTCGAATCCCAGTCCAGAAAATTAATTTAATTTATAATTTATCCCGTCTCTGGAAGGGTTTGACAGTGGCCGGGCGATCTTAATATTGGCGCACCTATGAAAGAGCCATGCTGAAGAATAAGTTGCTAATTAAGTCGGTTCGTCCGAAGTGATACCTCTGGCGCTTAGAATATTTAGTATGCATTGTGGAAAGATACTTGTATTGTCTTGCTGAGTGAGTGAGCCCTTAAAAATGCTATAAAAAATGCTGACTGGCCAATTGGTTCAGCGCGTCCGAAGTCATACCACATTTTCAAAGAATACTAGCATGAAACAGTACTTGTTTTATGTTTCTTGATTAAATTAAAATATCATAAGGTCGTGTTTATATATCAGTTATATCACTAAAGCAGCAGCGTAAAAATCCGGCAACATAATCAAAGCGGGGATTGTGCCGCGATTGTCCATGGACAGCGAACATATATTACAATAAACTAGACTCATCTTGTCCATTGCCCATCAAACAATAAAAAATGCTAACGCGCTAATTGGGCCGGCTCTTTACCATGATAAACTGATACCATGAGCTCACAGAATACCTGAGTGAAATAGCACTCATACCTTCTCGTTGAGTGAATGATCTCTTACCGCTCTCTAGACGCGCCTGCTCCGTTGCGCACTATGCCTATAATAAAAAGAACTTCATTTACTGAAGCCAGCTAGAATTAGACGGCATTCTAAAAATCCATTTCCTAAACTTCATACACTCAAACAAATCCATCATCTCTCGGATAGAGTAATCGTAATCAAAAATAACGAGCATTGCAGGAAGGGACGAATTTAGATCGACGGCCGTCGAACCCGCGACTACACGTGCTTTTTAATTGTTTAAGTTACGAACAGTAATTGGCTTAGGAATCATCGCTGGCATCTATCATTGTTTCACTCTAAATACACGCTGCAATAGAAGTCCCTTAATCACTATAATAAGTACGGTGTATCGATCCTTAAGGGGATAATTTGATAATTAATATAAATTATAAATTAAAATGACCGTGGGTGAGCCATGCTGAAGCATATTCTGACGCACTAAGCGGCCCGATTCGTCCAAAGTGATACCACGCTCTCACGGAATACTCAGCGTTAAACGGTACTTGCACTGTGTTTCGCAGGCCCTTAAAAATTACGCTTAAGTGGCGTAATAAGTCGGCAACACAGCCAATGCGCAGACTGTGGCGCGGTTGATGGGCTGGATGGATATATAATTAATGAAACCTCATCTCCAAAAATACCTATCATATAAATATTGCAGGTAAAAATTAAAGGGCTTAGTGAGTTAAAGTTGTAACAAAGATTTAAAAGTTCATCCGAGAAACGACAAAGCGAATGAAATTAAAAAAGTACCCTTGTTTATACTTTGTTTCGAAGAATTGTTAATTCAACATTCCGTTGGACTTGCCTCATAAACACTACCTTTGATCCATGCTAGCGGTGCGCTTCTTTTACATTAGAAGACAGTAAGGACTGTATACTATATTATTGTTTTAATAGAATCTTCAAAATAAATTACAAATACGATTTTTATGCTAAGTGGAAGCAAATGAGCGTGCAACTAAGATAACCGGTTCTCCGCTCATGGACACAGCCCCTGCTGGGACATTTAGGGATAGGTTTTTATTGGTAGTTAGGTTTTGTGTCAAGGCTCTATTTATTTTCTTTATGGTATTGTCTTTGCGGAGCAGGAGGGACTCCTCTATGGTAAGAGAACCCCACCGCCCATGAACAACCGCGCCACAACCGCTTTAGCAAATGACAATGAAGAAAAATGATACAACTACCCGCAAATGATTTTAAATAAGATCATTAGATACCAAGCTCATATTTAAACCATGGGAGTAATATTTTGCAAATATTAAAAATTATAATAGAAGCCGACAGAGTGAAATCCAATATCTAAGTTAGTGTAATCTGAGCCGGCCAAAGGGAAATGCAACCGAGACGAAAATGACGTAAGTTAATTGTGGACTAAGTCTACCATGGCTTAGTAAAGCTTATTCTTAGTACAGCACACTACGGTGTATACTACATATAAGTAAAAAGTTTATAAGTCAACGTATTTAATTATAATTCCATTTTAATTTTATGGTAAGAGAACACCGACGCCCATGATCAACCGCGCCACAGTCCGCGCATTGGTTGTGTTGCCGTCTTTTTACTCCGCTTAAGCGGAACTTTTCAGGGTCTCCGATAGCCTCACTCACTCTGCGAAACACAGTACAAGTACCGTTACAAACCGGCCCTGTGCGTATAAACTAAAGTATGTAGAGGCCTTTTTAAATATGTCATGTAGTTCTAAAATAATAATTTGGCGTTCCACAACTGAGCGTTTTTTCAGACATTTTGTACCACATATTTCTACTCTGTAGATTCAGCTGCACAGGAATTTCCATACCACAACTTTACCATACAACTTGGAGACTATCGAAAAAAGAGTAGGTATCCCTAAAAGGCCGGCAACACATCCGAGGCCCCGTATTTGCAACCATTCCATTAATAAATAATAATAATAAAGGTATAATAGAATAATATAAATGAATAAAAAAAAACAAAAAGAAAGGTAACATTAAATCTTAATTAAAACTCACCAATTTCTGAAATCATCTTCAATTGTTCAATGTATTAAAAAATCTCCAGCCGTAGATAGAAGTTTATAGAATTTATGTTTAATATATATTAACTTGTTGTTAATTTAATTCTGAATTATTGAGTATATCACCGTGTGGTATACAATTTTTGTTGATACTATATTTATACATAAGCTGTAGGTAGTCATAAAAAAGGATTTAACTGCAATATTATATGCAATTTTATAGATTTAATGATTTGAATACAAAAAATATAATAAAATTCTGTTTTCGCTGTAATTAAAATACCATGTATAAAGTTATTTTTATTATATATTTAGTTTGTTTTCGCTAAACTAAATAAAAAGGCGTAAATACTCACTTTTTGGTTTAACCACTTTTAGTGTAAACAATTATTTGAACTATATTGTTATATAAGGAACGTTTAAAACCTATTCCCATACACCAAAGAACCCAAATCAAGTTCTCGTGCGGGTGCGACCACAGAAGTTGACATTTGACAAAAAAATCGTCCGCTATCGTCCCGACATCGAAATTGTCCAACCTACCGTTTTGCCGACCTTACTGCGAACTGTCAAAGTCACTTACGACAAGGCGACACTCGAAAAAACAATTGAAAAACATTTATGGGGCGATAATAAACCTTATTGCCGAAAGTTAAGGCTTAAAGTGTGGTACGCATCGACGGTTGTACGCTTGCCATAGGATATATCACCAGAAGGGAATTTAGTGAAATATGAAATCGTATCTGGCGTTTTTATCATATCGATATTTTTATATTTTTCTCGGTAATGGAATGGTTGGCTTGACAATTTTAATAAGATTTTCAATAATAGGGAATATTTTTAGCATGAATAAGCTACAAATATAATCATTTTACTATATTATTTTTTTTTAGTATAGCGGACAACGGAGCAGGTGGGTAAGAGAACACCGCCGCCCATGCACATCCGTGCCACAGACTGCGCATTGTTTGTGTCGCCGGCCCTTATACGCCACTTAAGCGGCATTTTTAAAGGCCTCCAATTTCCTCACTCAATCAGCTAAACACAGTAGAAGTACCGGATCACGCTGAGTATTCTGTGACCCCTGGATTTCACTTCTCACGAGCCGTCCCTCTTGGCACGTCCGCATATGCTTCAGCATGGCTCTGATATGAGTACTATAATAATATGCCAAAATAACGTTTGCAGGGAATATCTAGTTTCATTTATATATGTATCTGTAAATAAAGCTATTACTTTATTCAAATTTTTTATAAGAAAGGTATTTCCTCTAGTTTTAATTTCCTACTTTAGCGGTTTGCCTTTTTGGTTATAATTTACATGTCATTGTTTTTTTATACAAAACTTTATAGCTTCTGTAAATAACTGAAATAAACAGATTTAAATGTAGTTTCTCATTTACAGGAAGCCAATTTTAGTTTTTATTTCACTACAACTAATGGCACTAAAGAAATACACATTATAAAACAACATTTCTGCGACTACATACAGAATGGAAAAGCATAACACTGTAACGAATAAAGATATGTTTTTATAGTTGACAATACTTGTAACATATAACAGGTGGCAGGTCATCTCCAATCTTGGCGATTAAGTAAAAACGGCCAACAGCCGAAGCGAGACCAAAACATTCACGGGTCCAGTGGCGTGCGACGGTCACACTGAGCTGAAGGTAATTAATTCTTTGCCCAGCACGCGATATTACGGATATTAAATTATGTAATATGTTAGTAAACAAAAACTGAAGGTGTACCGCTTCTCTTTGCCGTATTTCCGAAAAAACTAGTTCCGGATAAAGAAATTTGTAGATGATTCTAAAGTCTAGGCCAAACAATAGTAAGTAAATAATTTTCACCCGTAGGCTCACAGAATACACAATATTGAACGGTACTTGTACTGTTGTACAAATTATTTTCAACAATCGAATCAAAACAATTATTTTTAACAAAATTATTTATAATATTAATAAAATTAGTTATATATTAAACATATGATGACATTTTGCGAAGCGTAGAGCACGATGGGTACGCGTCACTGCCCACCCCGACATGTTTCTTTAAGAGATTATAATTAAAGAAGTTCGCTTTTTACACTTATTTCTGATTCATTAATTGGTGAAAATATTAATCCATTCTTATTGAATTGATACTTTTATAATTCTAGCTAATCAATATATGTTTTATTTTTATTATAATAAAACCAGTTTAACTTGATAATAAGAGGTCACTGCCGCCCATGGTCATACTGGTCGTGTTGTCGGTTGTTTGCCGCTTGAGCGGTAATATTTCACTATTCTCTCATACTGATATTCACTTTGGACAAGCGGGCCCAATTAGTGCGTCAGCATATGCTTCAGCATGGCTCGCTTAATGGTAGACTTTTTAAACCATTAAGCTACGAGGCTCTTAAAAAGATTTGTTAATTGGGTATTTCTAAATTTACAGGACTCTGAGAATGTAGCGCATGTCCGAGAATGATCTCTAGGGGTTTACTTAGGCCAAAACACTCAAGGGGACATTGGAGCTGATGGAAATTCTTCCAGCTGCTACCATGGTGTTTTATTTCGGGTATTACAATCCGGAGTACTGAGTCTAAATCTTCTTCAACATCATTATTTCAGCCAGAGGATGTCCACTGCTGGACATAAACCTTCTCTTCGGACCTCCATGTATACCACCTATCTGTAGTAGGCGATCTGCATCCAGTGTCTTCCGGCAACTTTCATAAGGTCACGTGTCCACCTGTACACATCCTCTTGCAACAGGGAAATGCGTAAATGCATTTCCTTATGTTAAAAATGGTTTATTTCCCCAATACCACAACAGCAAATCCGATTGTATCGCGTGATCGATATTGTCACGTAACAACTCACCTACTGACTGACTGCTCTAATTTGCGTTCTTTATTGGTCATTGATCGTTTTTAATCTTTGGTAACTTTGTCTAAATGTTTCATGTTAAAATTAGGAAGGTTTTAGATTACATTATAACTTAATTTTACATGATGATCCATTACTTATTATTACTCAATATGAGTTCATGATTACCAGTAAGAATATTTTTCTAAATAAGGTTCAACTAGAGATTTTGAGAGCCTCGTAGCTAAAAGTCATGTCATAGCATGCGTAGCATGAAGCCAGAGGAATCGGGTTTGAATCCTGGTTCGTACAAATTATAATTTATTCGGTCACTGGAAGGGCTTGACAGAGGCCGGGCGAGTGTCTTAATACTGTTGCATCCGTGGGAGAGCTGCTAACTCACTGATTGGGCCAGCTCGTAGACCGAGGTATCACTTCGGACGAGCCGGCCGAATTATTGCGTCTGCATATGCTTCATATGCCTTAATAGTAGAGATCGTTTGGCAATATTAGTTATGTATAAGCTCTGAGAACAAACGGAGCGGCCAATATTTTATCTGCGAACATTGAACAATACGTTATTTCACATTGAAAATAAAACATACCATTTTATTCTTTAAACGCATAAACCACTTCACAAATTGATCAAAAAATAAAAGGAATCTTTGATCTTTACGCCCGCCACGCCCATCTTTTGAACTGACATCGAGAAAGCCGACCAGCATAGCCAGAACCCCGCGGTCAAAAAAAGTCGACACAGTGATTACAGCACGCGAGGGTTAAGCGGGTCCATATCGACTGGCCCCGGGGTCATAATTGGAAGGGCTCGTTAAAAAATTTTTAATCAACCACGAAAGTTTTACGAGACGGCTTTGGTAGGCTTCTTTGTATCGGTAATTATGTTGCGATCGCTGTGATCTTGCTAATTTTGTTGTGGATCTAGTTTTATTACGACCTGTTACTTAGTAGACGCAGTAGAAACCATTAAATAGAACGAGAGTCGCTAAATTAATAGATGTACTAGAATAAATCGAATTGCATGCTAAATCTAAATCAGAATTTCTGTGAGATAATTAAAGATTATTACAAAGACAACTTTTTGGTGCCTTTAAATGTTACCAAAGTGATACCACGGTCTTACAGAATACTCAGCGTCAAATGGTAGCTGTACTTGAAATGGTGATTCTACTGTGTTTCGCTGAGTGAGTATATCACCCGTGAAAATTCCGTTTCAGCGGCGTAAAAATTCGGAAACACAACGAATGCGTAGATTGTGGCGCGGTTGTCCAAGGGAGTGGGTGTTCTCTTACCATAAAGGAGACCCGCCTGCTCCGTTGTTCGCTATACTATAAAAAATATATATGTAGGTAGATTGTGTTGTAACTATTAGATAAAATAATAAGTACTTTCTATATAAGAAATTAGTCATAGTATCTAATCGCGGGCAACCGGTGGATCCAAATCGCTCAAGATCGCAATAGGTGGGCGTCTTTGGGGGAGGCCTATGTCCAGCAGTGGACTTAATAGGCTGATGATGGTGATGATTATATATGAAAGAATTTGATTTTGACTTAAGACACTTGGGAAAGTTCAAGGAAGATTTAATCTAAGAAACATAAATAAGTAACTAAAGAAAAATATTAATTTAATTTTCTAAATCATTGACTTAACAAATTAAGTCTAACGTATAATTTTTTTTTACTTTAGCTTGTGTTGGTCTGATTCTAAGTTTATCGCGGCATCTTATTAAATTATCCATGCATTTTAATATGAACGACATAAAAAGGCCACGACATAAAGCATCAATATTGTTAAGTGGTCCTTTGGACCACGGGAAGGTCAATTGACCAAATGTGTTTTCAATGATATTGCTTTGATCTCAGACCTCTATGTTCGATTGTAAGTGATTAGCTCTTCAATTATTGTTGAAAGTTAAATTTCAATAACATCTGACGTAGAATATACACAGACAATCAAAAACATAGACGTTTTATCTATATATAATATGCATTTACTTGTAAACATAATGTATGTCGACTGGATTAATTATAAGAATATTTTATTCCTTTTTTATGTATTTTTTTAATTTGTTTGAATAGCAATATTGCTAGAATGTCAGATGATTGGATGTTAAAACAAAAAACAGAGCAGGTGGCTCTTCTATATGGTAAGAAAACACCACCGCCCATAGACAACCGCGCCACAGTCCGTGCATTGGTTGTATTGCCGCCATTTACGGCACTTTAGCGGCATTTCTAAGAGTCTCCGATTTGCTCACACATTCAGTGGGGCAGTTGTTCAAGAGCGGCCGTGTTCTCTTACCATAAAGGAGACCCACGTGCTCCGTTGTCCGCTATAAAATAAAAAAATGTAAATATTTTAGTGGGAAAATAAACGCATAGCGGAAAATTGTAGAAAATTACAAAATGTCAAGAAAAAGTTCAGTGATGCATCATGCCTACTGCATTCGCGTGCCTCCGTGGCATGCAATTTCCGGGTTTGTCACAACCTGGCGCAAACTCCACCGCCCAGCACTTGCGTTCAAGGACTGTGATTAAAGTTTTTCCTTTAGACGCCATTTCACAATACCGAAAATTATTTTAACAGTTAAAAGAAATACATATTGGTATTATCTAATATACAAAATTCTTGTGTTAGTCAGCCTCCAAAACGGCTTGAACGATTTTTATGAAATTTTGTATGCGTATTGAATAATCCTGAGAAGAGTCTACTATATTTAATACCCCTGAGTTATAAGGTTTAACCACCAGTAACTTTTTTTTTATTTTTGCATAATTTTTGTTAAATCTATATTTTATTCATCATCATCATCATTTCTGCCGTAAGATATCCACTGCTGGACTCAGGCCTCCCTCTTGGACCTCCATGAATACCTGTCGGAGGTGACTCGCATCCAGCATCTTCCGGCGATCTTTATAAGGTCGTCTGTCCATGTTGTGCGTGGACGTCCCACGCTGTGCTTGCCGGTCCGTTGTCTCGACTGTAACACTTTTATGAGTTTTGTATTTGTCATGAAATACTTACATACAACTTTAAAATTTGACCATTTTATCACCATACCTTATTAGTAATTGATAACATATTCGGAAAAACAACGTTTGCCGAAGTGAGCTTAAGATATAAAACAATTTTTTTTAATAGGCTTCTTGCTGTTGACCAGATTGACCTATAAAATATAATGCAGGATCGCCGGAAACAAGTTTAAATTTTGTTGCTACCAATTTTTATATATAAATGAAAAAAACAAAGACCCCATGGGAGAGCCATGCTGAAGCATATGCTGACGCACTTCTTGGGCCTTGGCGAAATGATACCACGGGCTCACAACTCAGCGTGAAACGGTACTTGTTCTGTGTTTCGCAGAGTGAGGATATCGGATGTCCTTACAAGTGATGCTTAAGGTACTTAAAAATCCGGCAACACAACGAATAGGTGAACTGTGGCGCGGTTGTTCATGGGCGGCGGTGTTCTCTTACCATATAGGAGGCCCGCCTGCCGTTATCTGCTATAGCATAAAAAACAAAGGTGTGCATTTATTTTCGCTTATCACATTGGCTAAACATATTCAAATGCGGTTTTGACGATTGTATCTGTAGACTTATGCGCTTACGCTAAGTTGAAAGTAATGTTGCCCAAATGCAAGACTGTTAAGTTTTGGTCTTGTGCCAATACACCTAGTATTGCTCTATTGCGCTCCCAGTCTTAGTCTTTGTATTGTAGCCAGAGTCTAGCAAGTGTTGAAATTACCTATTAGACTATTGATATTTATTCAAGTTTACTTCAGATCTTAGAAAAACCTATCAGAATAGTTTTGAGGTTGAATTAGCATAGCCGTAGTAAAGATTAACCAGATTTATAAAGCATATCGAAAGATTTAATGAGAAATCCCAAAAATCTTTGCCAAAAAAAAAATAGCTGCAAGACGCGCGAGTCTTGCAGGCTTAGTCTTGTGTCGCTCAAGTCTTACTTGTCAGTCTTGGTCTTGCTAAAATTAGGCGGTCTTATTGCATTTGGGCAACACTAGTTGAAAGTAATAAATCTCATATAAGCCATCCAATAGATGCTTAATATTTTACAGCCTCGAAATATGACACAACCCTCATTTGTCTGCGGCATTAGACCCCTTCACGAATAAATAGTCCAAGATTTATAAAAGGAAAGAGGTGACCATAAAAACGAAAAGAATGACCGCCTTAAGCAGAGGCATGGCGTTTTGTTATTCATAAACGGGGCATATTTATGTTTTATCGTCAAAATATTTATTATTTTGTCCGCCGTTCAGCCCTTTGTGCGAATACAAAAAATTCGGGGTGTGAACGGACTAGTGATGTCACAGATTACTTATTTATCTAATTCTACTGTCTCATTTATTATTGATTAGCAGGCAATAGAGCAGGTGAGACTGCTATATGGTAAGAGAGTGGCCGCTCTTGAACAACCGCGCCTAAGTCCGCGCATCGTGTTGCCCGCTTTGTACGCCACTTGAGTTGTATAAATTCACGGACCGATATCCTCACTCAGTCAACGAAACAGTACAACTACTGTTTCTCGCTAGTATTATTGGAGTCCACGGTCAATTCAGATGAGCCGGTGCAATTGATACGTCAACATATGCTTCAAAATATATCATCCATGAGTTATACCATACTAAGACATTCGCTCGACTTTCAAACCCTTCCAAAGATCGAATAAATAATAAGTTTAATTCAGACCGGGTATTGAACCTGATACCCCTGACTTCACAGTGGGTTAGAATACCGCTTTACCATAACATGGATCTGTACAAGGGCAGATTTACGTGCTTTGTAAATATTTTCTATAGATATATTTATTATTTCTACGCAAGTTATAATAAGATGTTTTTTAAGAACATAATTATTCATTGCTATTATAGAAATAGTTGTGTTCGATTGGTGCAGTGAAATGACAGCCTTGATTCAAATCCAAAAGCATTTATTCAATAGGCTCGATATTGAGTAATTTTGCAAATCAAATTACATTAGTAAAGCTACCATTGGTTCTAAATATTTACCTCTACGAGAAGAACCAGGAAGGAATTCATAGTTTCATTTTTTTATCGTCATATATACAATAGTTGGTCTGTTTATGTTTGCCAGTTTAAAAGGTACCAGTTGGTGCTTGCGCAGAACTTTCCATGCGTCTTTGTCTTCTATGTAATGGCTTATGGTATAATCATCATATTAAGCCCACTGCTGGACATAAGCCTCCCTCAAAAACGCCCACCTATTGCGATTTTGAGCGAACTGGATACAGCGGTTGCCCGCGTCCTTCATGAGATCGTCTTTCCATCGCGTGGCGGGACGTCTCACTCTACGTTTTCCGGTACGCGGTCGCCACTCGAGAACCTTT